>QGMK01001278.1:0-11381 GCA_007825345.1 Lachnellula suecica | reverse complement strand
TTGTTTGTCTGTTTGGTTTGCTCTTTTTATTTTGAGGGTCAAGGGCCAAGAGCTTTTGGAATCTTGGGAATTCCTACTTTGAAAGTTCTTTGGTAAAAGGGTTCAGTAGGGGTTGAATCAACACCTTCCATTCTGATATTTGCTATTTTCATCTGCTTGTTTTCAAGTTCGTATTTGCCGCAGAGAGAAGCCTCCATCGAAAGTCTTTGGCTTTCCCATTGTTAGTCACGATGGCCACCATTGAATCGTTGTGAAGCTGCTGGAGTGTCAGTTATTATTCACATACATGCAAGTCATCTGAGTATAGGCTTCACTCTCACCTCTCCTAGGTATCTTTTTGTTAAAATTCCTCAACAAACACCAAAATTTTCCATCGAGATCTTCAAAGTATATCTCGCATAACTTATTTTCAACATGCCTCGAATGGTTCCTACTGGGCGAGCCTCACCTGACATCATCAAAGATGGACCG
Organism: Lachnellula suecica; assembly: GCA_007825345.1. Lineage (NCBI taxonomy): Eukaryota > Fungi > Ascomycota > Leotiomycetes > Helotiales > Lachnaceae > Lachnellula > Lachnellula suecica. The sequence goes on along the minus strand of QGMK01001278.1, from coordinate 10,910 downwards.
TCACCTTTTTCGGCCCCAACACTCCTTTCATCAAAGCCCAACTCCTCACGCAGTCACCGTAACAATATTCTCTGCAATGTGCTTACCCAAACCCTCATCAACCTGTACCAGCGAGACAAATCTATCGTCGAAGGGGTCTTGCGGATCCCCCACCTCGTCCCCTCAGTCCCCCTTCTCGAAGCAATCTCTCTCCAATACGTCGCCCAGAACTCATCCGTACCGGTACCAAAAGTCCATTGTGCTTTTCGCCACAAGTACGTCACCTACATTGTCATGGGTTTAGTCAAAGGAGAAGAGATAGGGAAGAACTGGACCGAACGGCCCGAAGCTGAGAAAGAGAGCCTTCTGTCATAGCTCAAGGCCCTTTTCAACGAGCTGAAAAACATACCTCATCCTCGCCCTGGGGCCATCGCCGCCGCGGACATGGGGCACCTCAAGGATCCTCGCACTTTCAAGGGAAGGTCCGGATTCGGGCCCTTCGCCAACGAAGCGGATTGCAACAAGTTTCTTCGGCCTCCAGCTCGATTATGCAATCGTCGACCCGGAGAAATCCTGGATCGCGCCGGAAGAGGTGGCTGAGATGCGGAAGTTGGTCGAGATGCAGGATGAGAAGACACACTGTGTGTACTTTACACATGGAGATGTCAGCAGTTCGAATATCATAGTGAACAATGGCAAAGTCGTTGCCTTGATTGATTTCGAAACGGCGGGGTTCTCCCCGGAGTATTGGGAATAAATGTCAATCCTTTTGATGGTTTCTGGAAAGAGGAAATCTGTAAGTTTCTAAATCCATATCCGAGGGAATTAGAGATGGAAGAGATTCGCAGAAAGCACTTTGGTTATTTCGGGTTTCCAGGACAGTATTCCTGGTGGTAATGGCAGATGGACCTTTGAGATTCTTGGAATGCAGGTTCAATATATCGTAGTATTTAATAATTGTGAATTTGAAATCTCTTCCTTCTGTGAGACATTCTTCTGCCTTCGGGTTAGTACCGGGCCTCTATATCTTCCTCGTCGTTCTTTTCACCTCTCGAGACCCAATACGGGTTTGAAAGTGGAAATTCCCATCTTACTTACCATAGGCTAGTCATCTACCAACACAAACCCGTTTTATTCTAGTGCTGCACGTACCCGTGTCCAAAGCCATTCGAAGTGGCATTTGTTGATAAAAGTTAGGGGGCATTTGCAAATTTATATGTGCGAAACTTCTTTATATTAGGTGTTAAGTCTAAAGTATAAAGTCTAACTATTTAAAAGTTCTACGAGTAATATCCACCGAGATGCGTATCTTCTCTACTCACCTCAGTCTTCACGACGGCATGCTTACTTTCTCTGTAAGCCCAAGAGCCCTCTGGTCTTGCAGATGACATTTGGGGGGCAGCCTAGCCTAATTAGAAATACCCATAGGTCTAAACGGCAGTAGAGCCTGTCCTCGACTGCAGGTGGGAAATGGGATTCGTGTCTCCTCTCAGGACGAGGGTCCATTCTGTTCCCACCCATAACATAAGCGGGTATGAGGACGTCAGAGATGCGAGGATCCTGCCTTGCAACTGCGGAAGCTCCAAATTCCCACCTGTCATCCAATTTCATACTTTCATAAAAGCGCAACGCCTCAGAGCATATGCCTTCGGCCGTGTACTCTGGCTTGGTCGGGATCAAGGTACTGTCCTTGCAGAGAGCGGATATGCTGTTCTTGAACCAAGCTAGTGACAGAGCACCGGGGTCGAGTCCAGAACGCCATTCTTTTGCCCCAGGTTGGTCCGGTCCGAGGGAAGGCATTACTCGACAGAAGCTGAGTGCATCGGAAAGGGTCAGAAATTTCGCAAGGCTTATCATAACAAGAATTTCTGGTCCGCGACCCTTTCTCATGCTTCGTGCCTCGTAGACTGTATCGTGATCCCCGCTTACCCTCCTATCGCCCTTGCTCACAAGCCGGTGTTGGTATAGAACATCGTAGGATCGGTGCTTGCACCCAGTCATCAGAGACCACTCAACGTCTCCGCCTTCGTTGACACCATTGTGGCGTGGGTTGACGTTCTTGCCTCGGGATTTGCTGGATCCTTCTCCGTTTCCAGTACCAGCTTTAAAAGCTTGATCGTAGGGCTTAGAAAGACAGAGATAAAGGATTTTCTTTTCGGACCCGTGCTCACTCGTTACAGTGATAGTTGGTGGCGGACGACCGTTGCCAGAAGGTGAAGAGTGATAACGTTGGCCTGTTGTGATTGGAACTTGAAATTGAGGGGACAATTGGAGGGGAAATTGAGGGGAGAATTCAGGGGAAAATTCCGGGGAAAGTGCGATGCTCAAGTTGTAGTTGTCAGTAATGTCCTGCAAGTTGGCATCACCTTGGTCGCCGACAAAGTCTGCTGCAGGGAACCCGATTCCGGCGATATCAGCACCTAACTTCATCAATTTAAGGATATCGTCTTTCTTTAGATTTTCCAAGCACGTCGGCGACATTTTGGACTATGGTGTATTGTGGATTGAGTGAGTTCTGGAGTTTCCGAGGGGGTCTAGAGCGTTTCGTTGAGGATCTTTGCGAAGATAGTTTGAAGATTTGTAGAAAGATGTTTTGCAAGAAGCAGCTTTGGAGAAACCGTGAGATGTTTAAATACCCGTCTGCATCGCAGAATGGTTGTGAATACTACCCAAGGAGATCTTGAATGTATCAAGCCAATAACTTCTTCAAGTCATTTCGACCTTACATTCACCTGCTTCCCTGAATCTTCCAAGTAACTTGGGCTTAGCCATCTGGCCCATCCATGTTATTCACCACCGTTCGGTTTAAGCTAGTGCTATAAAACTCTACTCCTTGGCCAACCTCCCCATGACACACCTATACCTACACCTACCAGCAGTTTTCACCAGAATTCAAGCCATCTTCCAAGATCCTCACCGTCGTTAAGCAACTTCTTATCTCCTGCTCTCATCATGAAATTGCCCAACCTGAACTTCAAGCGCCCTGGCAAGTCCTCACAGCCGCCTACCGTCGCAGGATCGCCAACCAGCGCAACACCCAGCGACCGACACACTTTCAATGATACAAAGTGCAACAGGAAATGCGCTTTGGCTCTTGCTTGGCCCTTCAAGGGAAGCCGCCCACCTCAAAGGGACGTGATAATGTGTCGCCATCTTTCCCCTGTGGTCTTGAAATATGGAACAGACATCCAGCTATCCGAAGCAACAACACTGCGATATCTGGCAAAGAACACTTCGATCCCAGTACCAAAGGTCTATGCCGCGTTCCAGATTGGAGTCGTAAGATATATCTTGATGGAATTCGTGAACGGAAAGCCCTTACAGCTCGCTTTGCCAACGGCACCTCCAGATGTACGGGACAAGTGGGCTGCGCAGATCAAAAGCTTTTTCACAGAGCTGCGCGCAATTCCACATCCTCGGCCAGGGGCGATTTGCTCCGTGGATGGTGGTCCTCTTTTTGACCGCCGATTTGAGGTCGGCCTTCAATCATTTGGACCGTTTGCGAACGAGAAGGATTTCAACGAATACCTTCAGTGTGGTGTGCATCCCGACCAGCGCGGTAGATTCAATGACTACGCGGAGTCCTACTTTGAAGCAGATGCGAAGGCAGAAATCCAGGAGATGGAGGGTATATTCAAAGAGGTTGGTCACAAGACATGTTTCACCCACGCAGACGCCAACACCGGAAATTTCATTGTTAAGGGTAACAAGGTGGTTGCAATGATCGACTTTGAGATGGCGGGTTTCTATCCTGAGTACTGGGACTACGTAACGGCTATGATGGCAGCGGAGGACCAAGAGCCACTTTGGAAGCCGGAGATTGGGAAGTTTCTGCAGGAATACCCGAAGGAGTTGAAAGGGATGAAACTTCGATTGACGCACTTTGGTATTATTGGATACAGGAGCATGTATTATTCACCTTGGTTCAACGATTAGCATGCATGTCTAAATGTATACGCGGATACTTAGACAGCAAGCAATAGAAACTCGTGAAGTCTCATTCTTGAAAAAGAGTTTTGTGAGGTGGTAGTTCGTGCGTGACGAATCTAACGATGAAGTGGTGGGTACAAATTGTAGATTAGGTGTAAGTTCATTTCGCATTTTTCAACACTTCATATGACAAATGAGCTGCAGAATATAGTCGAGATTTACTGAAGAGGGTCAATAATTGTGTGAGAAAGCCGGGTTCACAGTGTAACATGCTCTGAACCTTGAGGCTCCCGAGAGGTTCTCACAAAAGCTTGACCTGAGCAGAGTTACTTTTTGTGGTGGACCACCCCCAAAAGAGCTTACGTCAGGCTTCGGCCTATCCTTCTTCGAAAAGTCACTTGACGAGGCGGAAATGAATGTCCCACATCTCATGAGACATTCGACGAACAATGAATCTTGCTTGAAGCATACATGTTCCATGCAATATTTTAGAGGGCCATAACTAGGACTGCTGTCATCTCTATATCTCAGGATAAGTCTTCAAGAACTCTCCAAGATCTGTAGGCTTCACCGGAAATTGGTCGTTATGGATGTTCGTAAGATTCCACGTCCCTTTGACACAAAACAAATGAAACCACAGACGATGCCATTCCCAAAAATTTCTCCTGCCGCTAGCCGCCTTTGCCCCAACCGCTTTTCTTTCCAGGTCCTCCACCGTCCCCAGGTTTCTGACGGTGACATCGTAATTCCTGAGTTCGCTATAACTAGCCACCAGTTCATTCAACGTCGAAACCCAAGAGCACACCGTGACGAAGCCTCCCTGTTCCGCATCAGCAGCAGCAACAGCTTCGATACCCCACTTCCCCGCATCGCTCTCCGTCGTAAAGTACCAAGGCTCATCACCTGTCCCCCAAACATTCATGACTCTCTTCCCATCCTCCCAGCCAATGACACCACCAGGGTAGTCGGTTGTGAACCCTGCTTGGCCTTCCGTCCCAAAAAACACCTCCGCTAGCATACCACTGAATATATGCAAAGGTCGGATGCTCGACGTGATTTCGACTTGCTTGTGAAACGCCACGATGGGATCATAAATCGGTGCGTCGTCTCCAAGTTTGATGGTGCGCCAGTCGTAGTTCCAGCTTGCTGCGAGGAATATTTTTACGCCTGCTCTTTCTGCGGCACGGAGAAGAAGTAGCTGGCCATCAAGGTGCAGTTCTGGCAGTCCAGTATAAGCGCATATGATAGCATCTACTCCTTTCACTGCTTTGTCGAGAGCTTCGATGTCGTAGTATGTTTTGCTGACGATGAAAGACTCGAGCTGATTCCGGAGGTCGTCGGTTTGTTTGTTTAATGAGCGGCCGAGTCCTCGGATCTGATGTCCCTTAGAAACCCCGTACTGAGCGGCATGTTTGCCAATATTGCCAGTAACACCGGCGATGAGAATCAACATGTTGTTGAGTGCCAGTATAAGGTGAGTGCAGCTGAATGATTTTCGTTGAGTAGTTGAGGAGGCCCCGCCGCCTTTTTATACCATTCAGCGGCACAACGGCATGGATGATATTAAATCGCTATTTCAAAGTTAAGTCCAAACATTCTCATGTACATCAATGTCAAGCTCTATAATGTGAGTTTAGATGGATGAGTGACCATGACTCAGACCCTGCTATCTACCTGCAGCCGACATGCCGCTGGAACAGCTAATTCCGCGAACTATTAGCTGGGACGAATTGCATTTCTATCAATCATATGGAAGCACAACTAAAGGCGATATATGGAGCTTTCAAAACACATAGGGCTTTGCCAAATAGAAACGTCAGATTTTTTCTCTTGCCCAAAAGGAATCAACATGGATCGGAGGCAGTGATGGGCCTCTCTGTAACCGATGTACGACTTGAGATATTAATTTATAGAACGTTGAAAGGGTCCGAAATGGACAAATAGAAGAAGTAATTCTGATATAACTGATAGACCGCCAGACACCCCACTTAGGGCAATATTGGGGATGGGAAAATGAGGGGTATATACGAGTATAACGAAAGGATGAGCCCGTGAACGTTTGGTGGTATTGCAATCCGTATTTCTATGCCTCCATTGCTTCCTTTGTGTGTGCATATAAACGCCCTTCCAGACGTACAATCTACCCCGCATGCATCGAACTATCTTTATTCGTTGGCCTTCAACTGCGGCCACCTCCATCTGGGATGAAGCATGTGTTTCGGGGTTTGTTTCACTGGGTTGTCGTCGTCGTCGTCATCATCATCATCATCATCATCGTCCCCGTCATCACCGTCCTCGCCATCATCCCCGGCCTATATGTAGATTAGTATCTTGCAAAACTTGAGGAGCTGAGCACCAAAGGAAGCTCCCAGTAAGGAACCAAAAAACAAGGCGGAATGAACATACACCATCATCAGAGTTCTCACTCTCATACTTACTCAATTCATGACACAACTGTGACCACAAGTCCGACACTTGATCATATCCATCTTGCGTCGTAATGTATGCCCCATCGACATTGGAGTCCGTTAAGTTGCTGACAAGATCGAATTGAGTACTTCGGTCGCCGGTAAAGTTGTGTATCAAAAATATCGACTTGCCCATGAGATCCCACGAGACTGCATCCAAATAATCGAGATCGAAATTTGCGTAGGTATCCTCAAATATGATAATGTCGTCGGCATATTTGTACCATTCGGCGTCTACTGGTACGCCCGGATTGAGGGTTATACGACCTTGATTCTTTGGGAAAATCTGCTTCGTGTATGCTGTGGCGTCGACTATATAGCTCAAGGTGTCATTGTTGAGGATCGAGGGCGCTTCGTCGAAGAAAATCCCGGAAATATGGATGCTCGCGCCGGAATAGTTGGCCCACGATGCGTAAGTGAGAACGTCTGCCTCCACAGCTGCGAGATCCCGAGTGCCCCAGGCCGTTGGAACGTACCCCAATGTTTTGACATTTGTGAAGTTGTTGAGGGTTTGAAGGCCAGTGATATAATTAGAATCGGGAATTCCGTTTGCCAGGTTCGGTGCAACCACGATTTGAAAGTTGAGATCCGGGTACTGAGAAATTGCACTTGTAATGTTGTCCCATGCCGAATTTATGGGATAGAGATACAAAGGAAGGAATATGCCCATTTTCACCATTGTGACGTTACTTCAGGTGACCTGAGGGAATGTGTTTCTAGACCCGACTCCGCGTAGGAAAAGACGGTATTTGAACTGAAACTAGGGAATTCAAGAACGCCATCTTAAATCAATAATGTCCAGGTATATGTGATATTGAAGAGCGGTAACGACACGCGTCGGAAAAGACAGAGAACTCAACGCACTCAGGCTGAAGTGGGTGCCGAACTTTCACCCACTAAGCAAGCGATAATTGCTTCCATGCCTGAATAGAAGCATTCTGCAATAAAGAGTCTGCACTCTATCGAACCTAGATTGCGTAACTCGACATGGATAACTTGATCGAAATGATGTGATGAAGTCTGTTTGCTGAGTCCTAGGCTTCGATCAAAGCTGCCGAAAAAGGGGGCGCGGAAGCATTTTTCCGATCCGAGAAGCACGTGATAGGTCTTGGCATTCAAGGAACATCAACCGTATAATCTCATCCCGATTTGATAATCTGAACACGAACACTTGACTTGACTCTCATGTTGACATCGATGGAGACCGTGGAACTTTCTACTGGCATTCAAGTACCCGTGATCGCACACTGTCAATGGTAACGTTTCAGTGACGGCAGGCACTTTTAGGCCCACCGTCAATCATCGTCCGAAGAGCAGCCATTCTGCATCGAGGCGGGGAAAAGGTACCCGGATAAAGCATCTCCATTGGCTCGATGGCCTCAGCGGCGATCATTGATCCGTACCACTTTGTGCTCACCTAGACATAGTGTACCTGATAAGTGTCAGGTTGCCGGCATGGCTACAGTAGAAACTTTAAGCGTGTTGGAGTTCTTGTTCCATGCCGATAGTCAACCCAAGTCATTCCCAAAACTCTTGCTATACGCCTATAAGCCTGTCTTCAATTGCACAGCAGCCATGGTTTCTCGATTCGTGAAGTACCTGATGGTACTGATAGCGGTAGTACCGCCCTCGCTCTCCGCATCATTGCTGCAGCCAACCCCACCTATGGGTAATCAGAATTTCTTTCAATTAAGAGCTTGTCTAACAATTTGATAGGCTTCAATGACTGGTCTGCTTTTGAGTGCGGCTTGAACGAATCAGTATTCATTGATACCGCCCACGCAATGGTCAAAAATGGCCTCCTTGCTGCTGGATACAATCGCATAAACTTAGATGATTGTTGGAGTACATTTGAGCGAGCAGCAAACGGATCGATGGTTTGGAACTCGGAAAAATTTCCACGGGGACTTCCTTGGCTGACAAGCTACTTGAAGAGCCTCGGTTTTATTTCTGGCATATATACGGATGCTGGAAATAAAAGCTGTGGGGGATACCCTGGAGCCTATGGGTACGAGGAATTAGATGCTAATACTTTCGCTTCTTGGGGTTTTGAATATCTCAAGTTGGACGGCTGCAACATGCCAACCGGGACTGAGGCAGAATACAAGGAAGTATATGGCCTCTGGCATGATGTTTTGAGCAAGCTGGCCAAACCTATGGTTTTCTCTGAATCTGCTCCGGCGTATTTTGCTGAAGCCGCCAATTTGACAGATTGGTATAGCGTGATGGGGTGGGTTCCAGAATACGGCCAGCTTGCAAGACATTCGCGGGATACATTGGTCTTCAACTCGACTTTATATTGGCCCGATATCACGGGGTGGGATAGCATAATGTTTAATTATGGTCAGGAGGTCCGCTTGGCTCGCTATCAAAAGCCTGGATATTTCAATGATGTAAGTGTCTCTTCTCATCAAGCAAGTTCAGAACTGGAAGCTGCTTTTCTTCTCACGAAAGTGCTGCATCTATTCCTCATTTACCTTCAATTGTCTCTTGGTCCTTCTTGGAAACTCGAGCTAATCTTCGAGATTTAGCCCGACTTCTTGATACCTGATCATCTTAACATGACCCTATCGGAAAGACAATCTCACTTTGCCATATGGTCCTCCCTGTCTGCACCGCTTATTACCAGCGCATGGATCCCAGGATTAACCGCAGCTGAGATCAAATACCTCACGAATAAGCACCTCATTGCCGTAAATCAAGATCCTCTTGCTCTGCAACCCACTCTTGTCAGCCAAGATGGAATATGGGATGTACTTACTAAAGATCTTGCCAACGGAGATCGATTGCTCACGATCATCAATCGAGGAAACTGTACTGCGAGCCAAAGCGTCACTTTCGAGAGAATTGGACTTCCATCAGTATCTTCCGCTCACGTCAAAGACCTTTGGACCGGGACGTCAAGTTTGGAGAACAGCCACGTTACAGCGAAGGATGTCCCTTCACACGGGACTGCGGTATTCAGGATCTCAGGGGTGGCTGGGTCCAACAGCAGCGTTCCGACAGGAATGATCTTCAACACTTACTCATTGACTACGCTGAGCTCGACCAAGAAGGGTCTCAGCTGGGCAAACGCCACTGCGGACGATGGACAAGTGTGGCAAACGCAAGCTGACAATACCCTCCGACCTCTCTCCAACACGGCACAGTGTCTTGAGGATTTGGGCCACGGAAAGGTTGCTTTGGCATCTTGCAATGGGAAGACTAACCAGAAATGGGACTACCTCTATTCTGGCAACGTAAAAAGTCACAGTTCAAGCGAATGTCTCACGGAGACTAAGCAGGAGAAAGTCGCAACTTCCAAGTGCTTGTACGAAGCAAATAGCCAAGTCTTTGGTCTGCCTAGTGGCGTCGACATCATTGGGAGTTAGAAGACAGGAATCAGCAAATCCAAATAAGACATTGAAACTCACTGAGGAAGGCTCATTCTCCCAGCTTTGAAACGGTATTTATACAACCCACGTGATAATGCTACAGAAGCTCCACCAGATCTTCCCCGCTACTGTACCCCACTTCTGCCCAGAGCACCCATTTTTAGCCAGAAACCAACGACACATCTCCGATATTTACACAAGAAAGTCCCCTCTACTTGCTACGTTACATTACTACGAATCTTGCCCGAGATTCAACCCGTACCGTCGCCTTAAATCACCTGACATGTCACAACATTTCCAAAAGGCTGAATTGAACAAAGACGACTACATATAAAAACTCCACTACGCTCATTTCTCAAACTATACTACTCTCAATATTAAACACCAACCGAAAAGTAAAATGTCTAAACACCCATACCTCGACGCCCTGAATCGTGACGGCTTCGTCCTCGTCCCCTCCCTCCTCACGCCAGAGCAACTAACGACCCTCCGCTCCGCCGCCCTCGAAACTACCGCCCTCGCTCGTTCTGGTGGCTGGCCCCAGTGAGTCAATATACCTTTTCCCATAACACACCCGTTAACCCATCTCCAGTGTCCGAACCCTCCCCAAGCAATTCCCCCCCTGGCCCACCTCCCCACCGCCCGGAACCGGGATCTGGGGCGTGCAATTCCTAATGCACCCCTCCCTCCCTCACTCACAGCTCTTCACCGCCAACTACTTCTCCACCCCCATCGTCTCCGTTGTAAAAGAGCTCCTCCAATGTTCCGACTCAGAACTAGTTCTCGAACTCTTCAACTTGCTAGTACGCCCTGACGAAGATTTCGAGCTGGTGTGGCATCGGGATGATATACCAGCAAGCGCAACGCCAGAGGAGGAACTAGAGAGGTTGGGCAAGCCGAGTTGGCACGCGCAGTGGAACCTAGCGCTGTACGACGACGAGAGTCTGATTGTGGTGCCGGGCTCTCACGTGCGTGCGCGTACGGAGAAAGAGAGAAAGGCGGGGCCGAAGGAGGTTGGACTTCCGGGGGAGATGAGGGTTAAGATGAGGGCGGGGGATGTGGTGTTTTACAATAATAATATATTGCACAGGGGCGCGTATGAGAGTGCGAGGGAGCGGATGACGTTGCATGGGAGCATGGGGGCATGTGGGGGGGAGCA
>QGMK01001277.1:0-11390 GCA_007825345.1 Lachnellula suecica | reverse complement strand
CCGGAATAGGATGGCCACGTTTCTTGGGGGATTCCGGCTGCTTTGCGTAAAAGTTCTTTCGATTCTTCTTCTTGAAGCCCTTCAAGTGCTTCGTTCGCATCAGGGCTATACCGTTTGCATTCTGCAACACGTGATGTTATCATAACGGCGCCGTTGGTTCCAGATGGAAAATAAACTTGGTAATCGAAGTTCGGGTTATCGGCGTTATCGAGAATTAAAAGCCAGGTTTGTTTGCTACTTGCAAGTATTTCGAGAGCTTTAGGAACGCTCTCGGCCGAGTAGCCAAGCCGCTTTACAATAGCGATAAATTCACTTTCGACAGTAGCCTCTTTGTTGACGTCTACCCAGAATACACCCCAGAACCTGTTATTATTAGACGGGTGACAAATGTAATAGTAGAAGCATAAGACAAACTCTTTTTGCATTTGACTTGCAACTTTGAGACAAATCTCGCTTTTCCCTTGTCCTCCCATCCCTGTAATGACGAACCTCTTTTGCTTGTCGGGAGGCGATGTCGGATCGCAGTGGATAGCTTTCTGAATTCGGAGTAAGAGCTTATCACGTCCCGTAAATAGAGTATTTGTGCTACGAGGCACTATCCAATGTACATTTCCAAGACGTGTAGGTATATTGTCTAGATTTAGAAGTTTAGTCGTATTAAATCTAAAGGAAATAGCTCGATGACTAACCTTTTGCACGAAATCGCTCAGCCACGATTGAGGGCCCATGTGTAACTATTCTTCGAATCTCAGGGAGAACTAACGCAAAATTCTCGTCATGTTCCCCGCTGAACTTATTGAGCCCACAGTGATTAGTGTCAAGTGGTATCATACGCTTGCCAAGCCGACTAGCTGATTGCTGTTTTACAATCTGCAAGCCTATTTAATACGGAGATTATCAAGTCGAGTATTTACGTACTTGTACTGTGAAAGGTCCGAACTTTGCATCTTGCTTCTCATAGAAGCAAACCAAATCCCAGTCTATACGACAGTCTGAAAAGTCTCTTCCTATATCGAATAGAGGCTGGCTGTCCTTTTGCAATAATTTTAGTATAGTAGAGTCATAGTGGAGAGCTTGAGCGAGCCACGTTCCCCAACGTGCCGCGTCGCTTCCTCGGAGGGGGGCGCCGAGAAAGATAATGCCTGCCACGGAAAGACCCAAATCGTGGAAATAACGAGATGAGGCAGCGGAAAAAAGTGCCTAAATTCGTTAAAGATATTATTATGCTTGCGGCTTAGGAAGAGTATACTTGTTGGATAACGACACATCCCAGACTGTGTCCTATTAGTACAATTGGCCTTTGGCGTTCCTATTAGCAGAAATGCATTAGTAACACAGCGATTAAGCCAGAGGCTTTGCAGAATACTTACGTTTTCTTGTTGTCGATAATGTAATAATTCATTCAAGAACAGATTTGCACACTCTCGGAGGTTTGTCTTTACATCGGGATCCCTCCAGTCTGATTTGTAGCTATACGTGGCGATCCGCGCATCCTTGAACATAGGCACAAGGCAGTCTCGGATCCACATGCACTCTGCTGGGCCATCGTTTCCGCTGTCGTCCTTGCCTTGTTGCTTCCTGACCTTCCAAAATTGTGCCCTATCTTTGAACGTCTTGGATCTGTCGGTCTCTGCTGATGGCACCTTCTTCACCCATGTATAGAACTCGTGAGAGCCAAGACCTTGGACTGCGATGATGCTAAGTGGGGTTAGCAGGGTTTGACTTCGGGAGGTAACATTAGCTTACTCGACTGCTGGTGCGGGTCCGTCCACAGCCTCGCTTGACCAGATGTTTAGGCCGCTGGGCTTGACTGTCTCCTTGGTGCATGCCATTGCTATATCGTGTCCCGTATCTGCTGAGCCTAATCTATAGCACGTAACAATCTGCCAAAAGGTAAGGTCCGCAAGGAGGAGTATATTATGCTGCGTTCTGAAGAAGACGTTCAGGCCGGCGGCTACCCTCAGCCTCACCCCGCTAATCACGTGTGGATGTCTAACTCAGTTAGACATTCAGGCGCTTATTTATGCGCTTCACCTTATATTATTGGCGATATAAGCGAGGGTGGGATCGTCGAAACCAAGTGTGATACTAGACGTCTTGAAGTCTTCGTCTACTGTATTACTATCACATTCCAGTGGTGTCTACTTTCGCAAGTCCCTTATAAATCATCGCATGTGCGGCGACGTAGCCGCAAATGGCAAAGCGAACCGTTCCCTTTGCATTAACTGACGAAATTATCCCCAATTCAGTACTCGAGGACGTCGACCTTATCAATAACGACGCCGAGGTTACCGCAACTCGGACACATTACGCAATAGAGTTCTCCCAAGAGAAACTTAATGGCATCTATACCCACCTCTGGTCAGCAGGCAGTAAAGGGAACATCAGTACTCTTCACCATCAAAAAGTCCTCTGCCGGGAGGTCATCCTCTCTGAGCGTTCCGACCTCCATCTTATCTGGTTTGATCGTAGTATCTACATCAAGCCGCTGCCCATCAACTTCCTCAACTTCAGCTTCATCGAGGCCGTCGTCCTCCCTGACGCCAACCTTTACGGCAATGTCCTCGGGTTTCTGTACTCCTACATGATGCTCATCCAGCATCCCTCCGACCTTGCTCTTGCCCATGAGCTGGGCCTTATTGGCAAGCTGATCGGATGGAAACCATGGAGAGAGTTTCGCACTACCTTCCTGGATAACATTTCGTCTGGCCAAGTTCTGAGAACGCTTATGAACAAACGCTTTGAGTACGGTGAGCTGCGACTCACGCGCTTAGACTATATATATAGGCTCTCGTTCCGTGGCCTAAAATATTTCACCCCGCATCGCGAGTACACGACATATTTCCGAGAGTATATTGCAGCGGGCATTACACTCTTCGCATTTGTAACGGTGGCGCTTACTGCAATGCAAGTGGTGGTTGGAATGAATGGGGTTTCTCGGGCTCTGATTGATACATCGTATTGGTTTTCGATTATAATTTTATTTATCGTTGCCATTTTTAGTGCGGTAATAGCATTCGTCTTTGCTATTTTGTTTCTTGTTAATGCCACTTTAGCAATTAAGAATACTTTTTTCGTTTAGCTTGGGGAAATATTTGATCGGAGTATACGGTCGGCTATGTAGATATCATCCGCGTTGCTTGTGCTTACTGTTTGAAAAGGCTGGCAGTGGCAGAGCTTAGAGATAACTATATAGTATTATTACTTCGCGTGCAAGCAACGAAGGGAAATATGAATTGATTGGCTTTTTCGCCATCTTGTGAAATATTGGGCACCCAGAGGTAGGGGAGCAGAAAAGAGGTGAAAGAGTATTTAAGTCTGTGGGTGGGCGCAGGAGCGTAGCACCCGTTATATTATCCTTGATGAATGCAGAGGACCAACCATCGCCGGTGTTATTACAGACCTATCGTGCGGTCTCGTCCCTGCGAGAGCAGTCTGTGCACCTAGCTGCGGCTCATTTAAGGTTTTAATCTCCAGCTATAAAACCCAATGCCAAGAGCTATCCCGCACGGACCAAGTGAGACTCTTGACACCACATCACCACCGCTGCAGCTAGCTTATCAAATCGAATTATTGAGATCGCGGTACAATGGCACCCAACCTCGCAGCCTCACAGCACGATCAAATCCGTGATATGATCCTTAGTAGGTCACTCAGAATCGCTCAGATGGCTAACACTGCTGGCTGCAGCACGCGGTCGGTCAAAGCAATCCGCTCCAACCTCCGCTACTTTGGCACCGCTAAAGCTCCTGCGAACGGGGTCGGACGGCCTCGATCTATCACTCCCCCTATGCTCGAAGCTTTGCGTGAATATCTTCTCGGTAAACCTGATCGATACCTGGACGAGTTGGCCATCCTTTTGTGCGACGATTTCGACGTCCTAGTCACAACAATGAGCATAAGCAGGGCGTTAGCTTCCATGGGTTAGTCAAAGAAAACAGCTCGCAACGTGGCGAGGGAACAGAATGCAGATCTGCGAGACTTCTACCTCCATAATATGTCGGCATTCCGCTCTTATCATCTCGTATTCGTAGATGAATCTGGATGTGATATGCGGATTGGATTCAGACGAACAGCATGGTCTCCTGTTGGCGTGACGCCAGTCCAGATTGCCCAGTTCCATCGTTCCAAGCGATATCAAATCCTGCCTGCATATACACAGGATGGTGTGATTCTCGCCCGAGTTTTCCAGGGCTCTACAGACAGCATTGTCTTTGAAGACTTCATCGAGCAGCTCCTTCCTTTATGTGGTAGATGGCCCGAGCCGAAGTCGGTTCTGGTCATGGACAACGCGTCTTTCCATCATAGTGAGCGGACTGAGCAGTTGTGTGACGAAGCTGGAGTGAAACTGGTGTATTTGCCTCCCTACTCACCAGATTTCAATCCGATCGAGGAATTCTTTGCTGAGTTGAAAGCTTTCATCAAAAAGAGCTGGCACAACTACGAAGAAGATCCAGAGCAGGGTTTTGGTGCTTTCTTGGAATGGTGTATTGACATCGTTGGGGGAAGGGAGCGCAGTGCGAGAGGCCATTTTAGGCATGCAGGGTTGACGGTTGAAGAGCTGTAAATGGGTGGAGGCCTTTTAAATTTTTGTGATAGACAAAGTTTGGGTTGTTCTGGAATACTGTAATGCAATGGAATTAAAAATCAAATTTCAACACGATCTATACTACTTCCAAGTATTCCATAAATTGGCGCCTGAAACTCCCTTGAATTCTCATTATTCCGTGATCTCCGCTCGCTTGTACCTCTTGACCCAGGGTTCGATGTCATTAACGAACCGCCGGGCAATGCCTCTTTTGACGCCTTTGTCGATAAAGAAGTCAGGGTCTTGGTCATCGTGCACCTGCTCAAGGTCAAGACCATCTGCCAACGTAACATCACAAGCTTTTTGGAACTCTACTTTGAGTATCTCGTCATTGACTTTCGATTGGTGCCAATGACTGTAATCTCGCACTGCTACATCCCGAGGGCCAGGAATATCGAGTCGATTTACTGGACTCGATGTTGAAAGTATGTTTAAAGGCGGAGTTCGAGTAGGTGAAGTTGCAAAAGGCGGTTGGTATGCCTGTGGGGGCAGCACATTCGTGATATTAATCGGAGGAAAATTTCCTGCGGAAGTACTACTGGTCTTCTGACGCCTCTCGAGCCACTGCTGCTCCTCTGCATACAATTGCTCACGAATATCCTCAGGTACGTTCTCATGTGTCCGTAACTCATAACCTTGTTCCACGTACCTAATAAGACTCTTCAGGTGATGCGTCTTGAGTTTGTAATGCTTTTTGCCAATAGGGTCACGCCAGCAGTGAGGCCCCAAGTGGCATGGTGGCCCAGGACAGCGCATAAGGCTGTACACGTCTCGCCAGACAGATGGCTGTCCAGAAGATTCTTGCTCCCCACCCAGCTGCTCAGCTCGCTGAGCAAGCATCTGCTTCGTGGCTGAGGAGCCTCTTTTATCTGTGGTTCTAGATAACGCGACCACAAGCTGACTGGTCTCCACATAGTTGAAAGAGAAATTGAGTCTGAGCTTCTTACCTGCGCGGAACAGCTCGGCCCACTTGAGCAGTTGCCTCTCGACGACTCTCCAATCGATATCTGTGTCATCAAATCGTTTGTTGAGATCGCGCTGCGAGCGCTCGGTCACGGAAACCACCACGTTAGTATCCTCGGACTTGATGGGTCTATTCTTGGCCAGCTTCTTGCACAACAGCTTCTCCAACTTAGGCTTGAGGATAAGCCGCCAATACGATGCGGGCTCTATAACCACATCCGGTTCCGTGTCTTTCGACACCATCCGATTGTTTACTGTAACCTTCCATTCAATCAAATAGTGTATATAGCTCGGCGGATCTTCATCATATAGGTTGTCTTCATCCCAATCACTCAGCGGACAAAACCCAAGCTTCTCCGCCGGCAGTTGTGTTCGTTGCTGACAGAACGGATCGGTTTCGACAGTATCTTCTCTCGTGATATCTGCGGCAACTCTCTCTTGAACTACCTCTGTGCCATCTTGCTGTGTCCAGTCGAATCGATCCGGCTGCTCGTATAATCCGAATGCAAACGAGTCCTGGGAGCTGTAAGGGCTACTCATTGTGGGTGGATTTCGGAAGAGGGGATCGTGAGGATTGGGAGGACTAGATTTTCAAGTATTATAAGCGGAGGAAGTTCTCTCCTTTTCAAACTATCGTGGTTGAGGAGATACTAGAGCGTACGTAGACTTTAACAACGCACTGTCAATGGGTTCGGCCGTTCAAAGCTGTGTCGTAAGTGATCCTGTCAAGCAATTAGCAATTACGAAGAATCGCATCTTCACAATCTATTATGACTTGCTAATAATTTCTCCTGAGCCTGGATTGATAATTTTGCGGTTAAAGGAGGAAGGCAGTACCCTATGTTGTAATACTAGTAACTGGGGACGATACGAGGACGATTGAGCACTAGATGGATTGTTTCGATACAGAGTCTAGTTTAATTATCTTCGTTTAGTGACCTAGCACGTGGAAGTGGGGTCGCAAACGTCCACACTACTCCCCACGCCCGCTCAGGTGATGGATTTAAGAATATGCAACGGACCGAGCCGTACAGTACAGCCTTGGTTTTGAATTGTAGCAACTCAGTAAGGCATGTTTTGTAAAGGATAATAATGTATTAACAGTGATAATTCACTGCGGATTTGCAATTGGCTAAGGGCGGCAAGTGGAATATGGTGACTAGACAATTTCTCCGATTTTAAACAATAGATGGACGCACAAGCTGGTCGTACGGCATAATATGCCGCGTCGCGATAACCAATACTCTCAGATATTGACAAAAGGATGTTTCCCCTTTCACCTCGTTTACCCCCTCCCACGCAAGAGAGACGTTCGCCATCTCGTCAGCCTTGGCTACCCCCATCCTACTCAACTTTCCCATCACCACAGAATAATCTAACCAAAGATTGTGAGCCGGTCCTGGGATAGATCTTGGTGGCTTCTGATCCGTATAGCGAAGTCGCCCGGAAAAGATGCCTAGGAAGTCTCCAGGAAGAACTGGGACCAGTGGTGCAATAGCAAGAACTTCGGTCGAGCCACTACGTGTACCGAGAGTCCTTTTCCCTGATTCCCCTTCGTACGGCACTAGAGTAAGAAAGCTAGATTTATTACGCTCAGGTTGGCCTTTGAGGCCATGGCGAAGAACGTCGACATTGGAATTTCTAGAGGTCGGCTTGATGTTGTGATCCGCGATAAAACTCTCATATTCTATTAAGTCATGGTCCCAAACACTGAGATGGTCCCCCCAACACAGATTTTGCGGAGCATGAAGTCTTTTAAAGATGCACTGCTCTTCGATGTCACTTCTCCCAGAGAAATCATCCCCTTCTTCGGCTATAGTCCTCACTCCGAGCTGTCGAAGAGGGAGGTTATAGACTTGGTTCCAAGAAAGTAACATTGCAAACTCTTTAGGATGCTGAAAGAAATATGCTTTAAACTCACGGGTCCGATAGAGAAGTAATTCTCTTGCTCGCTTGTCTCTAAGTTCAGACAGGAGCTTCCAGTAAGCGGTCCACTTGTAGATATTGTCTCTGCTCTTGCCGTAACCCATTGCAAGAATCTGTCTTTTGGCTGCGATTTTCTCCTGAGGAGAAATCTCGGTCTTTCGACCAGAGGGAGTGGGAAGGGGGCCAATCATCTTGGCACGTTGCTGGATCATAGGCCAGTAGTAGGTCTCTTTCCACAAACGACGGAGTCGAGCACTTGTCTCATCAGCATTTTCTCTCTCGATCTGCCTGATCGTAGTCTCATAATCGCCCTCTTCTTTGAACTCGCGTGTGAGCTCTTCTGGTTCAGATATAATTTTTTGCATTTCCCTCTCCGCTAGGTCTCTGATGGCAAGATATGTAGTATTACCTGAGTACTTTTTCTGCTTCAAGGCTCGGGAGACATGTTCTGATGTTAGTCTTCGACTATGCTGTCCAACTTTGGTCCGCTCAACTTCTCGAGACCTTTTTTGCGTAAGATCAACGGTAGGCTTGGCGATACAGCGACTGCACTTCACCAAGTTTTCTGCGATGCTAGTCATAACCTTCACACAGAGCGTGAAATGACTTGCCGTTAGTATGTCGTTTAGAATACCTGGGACCGATGAATTCGGTCTGCGTGTAGTATCGTCTGCCGCCTGGAGTGCCACGAGAACGTGTTCCAACCACTGAGCCGATTCATCAAGAATTAGACGTTTGACGTCAGGAGCACATGGAACTCCACTTGCAGAGTCTTGAGCAATATGATGAGTCTCGGAAGGTAGACAGATCGTGTGATTCGTGGATAGAGATCCTGGGTCAGACGAGCCGACACTAGAGGTCAACTCAGACATTGCCGCCCTTGCTGGTCGGCCAGGGTCGGGGATATCGGGTGCTCTTAAGGAGACGCTATTCGTGCCAGCAACCGGTGGATGGTGAGGTTCAGCTAGGACCGCTTCAGCATTGAACCAGCCTGCAGTTTCGGGAGCATCGCCTTGGGGAATAGACTCGGGGGTGGACTTTAGCCACTTGTCAAGCCCTTCTACATTATTCGCAGGGCCCGAACTCATGGGACGTTGCTGAAAATACTCGTCCAATATGTTAAGTCCATCACCGTGAGTCATGGGAAACATGTCTCCTTTCGGCGATAGACTCACAATGCCACCACCCTCGATATCAAGATGTGTGGGCGATGTTGGCAGATCCGCTGCCTTGGAAGACTGGAGGGTACCAACTGTATTTGTGTTGTTGATGTATGATCTATCAATAGCAGGTTCGCTCGTGGCAGATAAACTGGTCGTGGGTTGGGTCGCAGACGTTTCGGCGACAGGTTCGCTCGTGGAATACAGTCACAGTGGCGGGCTGATTGGAAATAGGTAGAGCATCGATAATAATTTTATCACCACCATACTTTAGCCTCTTCGCTGATCTGCCAGTGCTAGTATTTGTTTGCATCTTCTCGTACGTTCGTTTGGTTGGAGCTAGTCGACTAGACCTGCGGAGGTGTCTGAATTCGACACAAATGGGGGGAGCGGCTTTTTCTCCTTCTCCATCGATCTCGACATGGTAGTTTTGAACGAGTATAATCTTAGCGTGGCCATTGTAATGGAATGGAGCTCGAACTTACTCGACTTTCCTACTAGTTCGTTCAACTCGCGGAGAGTCCTACCTTTAACTAGTACAATACGTAAGATCTCGTGGATGTGCGGCCTAAGCTGTTCAACAATATCATCAGCCATTGTAGCGTCGTGATGCCGGCGATAATGCAGAGGTAATGAGCTGCACACAGTACTGTATTGTAAAGAGTTCGAGATGTCAAGCAACACCATTGCTCGACTTCGAAGATCTAGCTCGCGCTTATCCCGCCAATGACATGCACGTATTACTAAGCAATCGAATGTCTAACTCAGTTAGACATTCCAACGTGGTGGGCAAGGTGAGGCTGAGCATTGCCGCCAAGCTGAACGTCGTAGATGCACAACATGATGCACTTCTCTCTCAGACCTGCTACAGTATGCAGCAGATAGCAACAAGTAATAAACAGGCTCAGCGGATTGAGGACATCATACGGCAATGGCATGCACTAAAGAGACGGTCAAACCTAGTGGCCTAAACATCTGGTCGAGCGAGGCTGTGGACGGACCCGCACCAGCAGTCGAGTAAGCTAATGTTACCTCCCGAAGTCAAACCCTGCTAACCCCACTTAGTATTATCGCAGTCCAAGGTCTTGGTGCCAATCCGTATTATACGTGGGTAAAGAAGGTGCCGGTTGAAAAATCCAAGAAGAGGTCTTGGGCGCAGATATCGAAGGACGAGAGCCCACAAGAGGAACACAACAAAAGGGACGATGATAATCCAAGAGAGGTGATGTGGCCACGGGACGTCCTCGTTCCTCTATTCACAAATGCCCGAATCGCAACTTATAGCTACGAGTCCGACTGGAGGGATCGCCATATCAAAACGAGCCTGCGTGAATGCGCTGAACAGTTCTTGAATATCTTGAAACAGCACAGGCAGCATGCAAATGTTAGTAGGAAGACAACGTGTGCAGCTGACTATTAGAATGCTAATAAATATGCGTAAGATAGGAACACCAGAGACCAATTATTTTGATTGGACATAGTCTTGGAAGCCTCGTTATCCAACAGGTATGCTTCTGCCAAATATAAGTAGATACTAATAAGTGCAGGCGCTCGTAATTGCGGTCCATCAACAAGAATTCCAAGATCTGCGTCTCTCCGTAGCTGGCATTATCTTTCTCGGTGCGCCTTTCCAAGGAAGCGAGGTAGCCAACTTTGGGGAATGGCTTGCTCGATTATCATTGCTTGATTCAAGTTTATTACAAGTATTAAAGAAGGGTAATCGCGAGCTATACGAACTATCGACAGACTTTTGTGGGAGCTATAACGACTGGGACCTTGTTTGTTTCTATGAAAAAAAGGATGCAAGTTTTGGAGGATTGTTACATGCAAAAGTTCGTAAAATGTTACCCCTGTCTTTCCTTGCTTTGATTAACTCTGTGCATATTGTAAACGCACAATCAGCTAGTATACCTGGTAAACGCAGGATATTTCTCAATGCCGATCATTCTGGGCTCAATAAGTTCAGCGGGGAACATGACGAGAATTTTGCGTTAGTTCTCCCTGAGATTCGAAGAATAGTTATACATGGGCCCTCAATCGTGGCTGAGCGTTTTCGTGCAAAAGGTTAGTCATCGAGCTATTTCCTTTAGATTTAATACGATTAAACTTCTGAATCTAGACAATATACCTACACGTCTTGGAAATGTACACTGGATGGTGCCTCGTAGCACAAATACTCTATTTACGGGACGTGATAAGCTCTTACTCCGAATTCAGAAAGCTATCTACTGCGATCCGACATCGCCTCCCGACAAGCAAAAGAGGTTCGTCATTACAGGGATGGGAGGACAAGGGAAGAGCGAGATTTGTCTCAAAGTTGCGAGTCAAATGCAAAAAGAGTTTGTCTTATGCTTCTACTATTACATTTGTCACCTGTCTAATAATAACAGGTTCTGGGGTGTATTCTGGGTTAACGTCGACAAAGAGGCTACTGCCGAAAGTGAATTTATCGCTATTGCAAAGCGGCTTGGCTACTCGGCCGAGCGCGTTCCTGAAGCTCTCGAAGTACTTGCAAGTAGCAAACAAACCTGGCTTTTAATTCTCGATAACGCCGATAACCCGAACTTCGATTACCAAGTTTATTTTCCATCTGGAACCAACGGCGCTGTTATGATGACATCACGTGTTGCAGAATGCAAACGGTATAGCCCTGATGCGAACGAAGCACTTGAAGGGCTTCAAGAAGAAGATTCGAAAGAACTTTTACGCAAAGCAGCCGGAATCCCCCAAGAAACGTGGCTATCCTATTCCGA
>QGMK01001276.1:0-11416 GCA_007825345.1 Lachnellula suecica | reverse complement strand
TGGCAAATGGAGAGGGGACTAATTCTTTTCATAATGGCAATGTTGGGCTTTAGTAGCCTAGGCAGATATTAAAGTTTGCAACAACGAGACAGCACTCATCCATATGCAAAAACCAAGTAGGAGTTGTACAAGAATACCCAAGACTGTCAGTTTTGCGAGGTGTTGCATGTAATAGATTGAAATTGCGGCATCAAACAGTCCCAATTGAGTAGATATCTGCTAGAAGTACTACGCGCGAATCAAGTCAGAATATCCCACAATAAATTTCAGGCCTCCACGCGATGTTACACCATATGCTCTGAAACAACCCAAAAACACCTCTCCTTTACTTGCCAGAAACAAAATTATCTCTCCTCCCACGCAGGAAGCAACCGAGGTCTCTGCTTCGGCGGCTCGACAAAATGTCCAGCCTCTCTCGCCTCAGCTTTTCTCTTCGCATCCGCCGCCTTCTTCTGAGCATCTACCTCCTTCTTCAGCGCCTCAGCTTCCTTTGCTCTCCGCTCAGCTGCCTGCAGAGCCAACGGACGGACCTCCTTCTTGACCCTCTCATTTCTTGCGGCTCGAGCTTGCACCAGCGCATCGCTGACTCGTCCTCCATGAACCAGCTCCGTCATCTGGTCTTGCTGGGCGGTGACTTGGTCGTGACGGAGTCGTACTCGTTGGGGGTGGTAAGAGCAAGTAACGGCGTGGGCGGTTTCTCCTAGACGCATGATGTTCTCCCAGGAGGCCATGCAGACAAAGCACCACGCGTTCCCGCATCGGCACATCATGTGGTCACATCCCTCTTGCTTGGTAACTCCTTGGTGGCAGTTGGGACAGATTTTCGATTGCTCTTTGGCGAGTAGTTTTGCTGTGGCTTCGTCTCGTTCCAGGCGCTCGATTTGGGATTCGTCCATGTCGAACTCGTCACAGGTTTGGCCCTCGTGCCAGGGCAGCTTGTGCGCGACGCAGGTCTTGAAGCTACAGGAGCTGCAGATCATCATTGGGTTATTTAAGTCTGTATGGCTCTGCCCTTTGTTGCAATTGCGACCCAAGCACATGACTACATCTGGAGAGTCTTTCATGACCAAGTATCCATAACTAAACTCTGGTTAGAGTGACTCTAAAGCAGTATGAGCCCATCATAACTTACCGAGCGAAAGCTTCGGGAGTCGAGTATTTTTTGATTTCTTCGTAAGACATAATCTCAGGGCAGAAGGGGCAGTTCAGTCGGTGCAAGAGACCTTCATCGAGCGCGCTTTGGATATGCTGTCCGAGACAATCCAAACAAACCTTCGTATCATGGCCATGGTTGCAATTGGCGGTTATCTGAGATGAGGATGGGAATAATGAGGCATCGTAGGACTCTGCACAAATACCGCACTCAATATTTGTCGAGCTCGGGTCTTTGGCTGGAAATAAGGAGCTGGAGCCATGCTGGGCAGGATTACCCATGAAAGGTTGCTGGGGTGGCGGTTCAGGGTTCGAGTTATCAGTACGCTGAGCATTTCGACCATCTTGTCGCTGCATTGTACGAAGAGGGTCACGCCAGTCATCCATAGTAAACCGATCTCTGCCCATTGCTTCATGGTCGCCTACAGAACGCCGTCTGGTAATCCCTCGTGTGGTGGTTTCTCGCATGTTGGTACCTTGTCTTGGATAATGAGAAGGAGTGTTCATGCCTGGTTCTTCTTGCTCGTCCTCTTCATCCTCGGCATTTTCTTCTTCGGCTTCATATTCTTCTCCCTCATTTTGCGTATGCATGTGCTCATGTGGAACTGCCTCAGTGCTCTCAACCTCAGGCTGCGGCTCAAGTGCCCGCCCCGCTCCATACCGATTATCAAAGCTCGCTGCGTTGTATGCTGGCTCGTGACCTTCCTCGTCATCGTCTTCATCGGATTCCTCATATCTCGGCATCCGGGGTGGCTGACGGCCCTGGAAGTGTCCCCGATGACGATTTAATTGTCCTCGATAGCCATGGAAATGTCGCTGATGACCAGGGAAGTGTTGCTGATGGCCTTGGAAATTTGGTGGTGCCGCGGGTGGTGCAGCTCGTGCTGGTGGTGCTGGTGGCGCTGGCAATACCGACGAAGGAAATTCACCCCCATTTTGAAGCCAAGACTGAATTGCCTGGATTTTGTCTTCCGGGAGATCTTTTGCCAAAGAAAAGAGCGCCATAAAAAGCGCCGTGCGGTCGCCGGGGTTCTCAGGCAATCGCTGAAACCCTCTCAAGACTTGTTGCATCCGTAGACTATGATGTTCGCGCAGTCCGAGGCCAAAAACCGTCAGCTTTTTCCCATCGTTGGACGCCATAATGAGTATTTGTTTGGTACGACGATAAGTTGTGGTTGTGGAGTTGTTGGTGAAGCTGGTTAAATGCTCCGAGGCTGAGACCGGGGGCGTGGCAGCCTAGCAGGCAGGCTGATTCCTTGCAGAGTGGAGTCTAGGCCAGCCACAAAAATTGCATGGCCCGATAAGAGCTCTGGTGACTATGGAAGAATTTCTTGTAATATTTGCAAGTGCTATCGTTGTTAGTTGACAAGGTTGGAAGGGTTAAAGGTTGTGAATAAAATACATACTCGGAGGTTGTGTTTGGAGACAAGGATAAGACGGGACTTGACGAGAAACTACTTTTATGTCTAGATTCGACGGTCGCTAAGCCTAATCAGGTGATGTCTGCAATTTATGTTTGTTTTGCCCGCGGTGCATAATGTGAAGGACGTGTGAAATGTAGAGTCGGTGGGATCAGTTCTTCGCTTGTAGAACAACCAAACGGCGCAAATATAACCTGTGAATTGTTTGAAAGATACGAATGTCTAGTACCTAACTAGGTGTTAGTCCTTCTAAGGCACTAGACTGCGGATATGATAAAATAACTTCGCCGATGGATGTTAGTGCAAGACTGTTGCCTACCTAAGTCCAGATTGGGAAAGCTTTCCCGCCTTGAAAAATAACTAGAGCAGTTCGATAGCGTCCCGTAACGAAATGGATTACACCATTTGCTCCTCGAGCTTTTCGTTTGTTGTCCAAATTTGAAGTTTCGGCGTGCTTATGTTTTAGGTTGCTCACAGCTTCAGGCTGTTAGAGCGAGGTTGTAAGTTTCATTTGATGGGATGCGAGAACATTCAAGATTTCCAGCTTTGAGGAATACTTAGTTTGTCAAGTTTTTTGGTCTTATGTGCGGAAATCTACGGCTGGTCTAATATAGTAGTTGGGGCCCTGATGTCATCTGTGACACTTGATGCAAGTATCGATGGTACTACAACAGTTAACTTGGCTCTTGGCTAAAAGATCTTTTATACTACATTGCACGTACTCTTATATATTCGTACAGAATAAACCCAAAGTAAAAGCTGCTAATGATCTTTTTTTAAATGTTTTTAATATGATTGCTTTACACTGGTGCCTGACTCATGTTGTAGAAAGCTTTCATGAGTCCCGAGAAATTAAATGTATTTTTTCTGAAAGTTTTCACCAGGGTTATTGACAGAACCTTATCCCTTTGCATATTGCCATGGCCAAAGGACTTGGCGGGGCGCTGATGCAATTGAACTCGTTTTCTTTTGCGAACATCTTTTAGTATCTTGTCCAAAAATCAAACCTCGTCACGCGTCTAAACACTTACAAAGGTCAATCAGGAAAAGCAGAAACCCCTTCTAATTCTAGCGTCTCTCCTGATATTCAACTATTCGTACTGCGCCACCTAATAGCCAAACTCCTTCCGCATGAGTTCTGCACAAATGACGCCTGAACTCGCGGGTTTGCTTCTTACTACGGCTTCGGCGGGAGACGTTGACCGGATTAAAGCCCTACTTGTAGCCGGCCAAGAGTCGCCACAGTATCGGTAGAGACTGCCCAAAAGCACCCCTGATTGCACTGATGATTTGGCGCTAACCCCCCTACAAATCTACGAGGCGCAGCTGGCCACTTCGGCAATTTTCGGCGATTATATGGAGCGAACACGACGACCGCAGGCCGAAACAAGGCTGACGACTTTACGTGCCTCTGCAGGTCTGGACGGACATAGGGATTAACGGACTCCCCCTGCGTGGAAACCCACAAAGGATGGCATCTTGACTATAATGGCATGAGGGTATAAATATAAGTACATCTGGTGATGGCGACTTTCTCAAGAGCCAAGAAATAGTACAATACCAATCAGCAATATACTTCGAAGTATTCAGCACTTCTTTTAGCATAAGGTCACTCACGGAAATATCTATCCATGTCTTTCGCACTCCCCGCCAAGCTCTCCGGCCTCACTGACCGCGAGGCTATCGCGGATGCGGTCTACCGTGCTGTTCTTGCATTCGACCATGCTGATGAAGCCCTCCTGCGCTCAGCCCTCACCGAAGACGTCGTGGCCGAAATGCCCGGCTCACCACCCGCCGAGGGCATTGCAGCAATCAAAGCTGCCGTTTTCGACCGCGTCTCTAAGCTCGACACAACACATTTCATCTCAAACGTACGAATCTCCATTGAAAGCGCCACTACGGCGAAGTTGACATGCTCTGCCAACGCGCAGCATGTTCGTCCTGGAAAGGGGTTCGAGCCGGGCCCGAACAAGTTTATGTCGGGGGGGTTTTACGCATGTGATGTTGTCAAGGACGGCGATCTCTGGAAGCTCAAGACCTGGAAAGCAAACATTGTTTGGGTGGAGGGTGATATGTCCGTTATGGCTGGATAAGTTAGGACTGAAACTCGAAGTGGAGTGCAATCAGGTGACTGAAAATCACATTGGCTAAGTACCTCGAGAGCTACTTTCCTCAATAGTCTCAGGATCCGACGCTTATTAAGTCAACTCGGGTATTTTTCTCCAAGGAACAACTTCCTCCGCTTTGGCGCAGTTCCTTTCTCGTCTGGACGACTGGTGTGGTCTACGTGACTTGTACATATCTTTCATTTAAATGAAGCGCCATCTGAAAACTTGACTGCCCAAGCTTACTTGAACTTTCATCAAGGCTTCATAAAACTATGTCCACGTTACGCGGGTATCAAAGGATGATAATAATTGCAGTCATTCCGCCCCGCCCCCAGGTCCTTAGCAACATGCCCCACCACAGAGCGTAGGCCATAAACGCGCTTTTATTTCGACTTGATCATCAGACCTTTTTCCGCAACCTACTCGAGCTGCGGAGTACTCGATAACTGAACGTATTTCCTCATAAGCACTCTCTGACTCTGTTCCAATTTAATTTAACCAAGAAGCTTATTACTCATTTTACCTTCTTGACTCAAATAGTAGTCTTCCAGGGTAGCGAAATTTCTTTCGAGAAGGCACCAACCAAGTGGATGTAAGTTTCCAGCAAAAAATTCGCCGCGGTCAAATCATATATGCTCTTCAGAGTCCGAAAATTTGCCATGACATCTGTTGCACTGTCCGTCACGTCTAAAGTGATGTTGTACGCTGTGCGTCCGGGATGGAGCTCCTGCACCTCAAACTGTGCATTGCCAAATGGATGCTTCTCCTGAGCGCCTTGTCGGTAGTCGAAGAAGGCTTGGAAGAAAGGACTTACGATGACGAGCGGGGCACGTTGAGCTCCTTAAGCAGAACATCGAAGGGTAGACGTGAATTACATAGAGTCGCATACGTCGTATTGCGTGCCTCAACAACAGCGTCTGCAAAACGCTGCTCTGGCTGTCGACGAAAGCGCAGCGTAAGAAGATTAACGAAGAAGACAATGGTGCCCACCACAATATCGTCGTTGCGATTGGCATCGGTAATGCCAATAGTCAAATCCTGGACCTCAGCGTCCGTGAAAAGGAAAAGCATTGCCTTGAACGCCGCGAGATAGTAATGAAAAGGGGTACATCTTTGCGCGCGCGCCGTAGCTTTGATTCGAGCGACCAGAGCAGACTCAACTGTAAACTCGACTGGTAGACGTCAAAAGAATTCATTGAGAGTTGAGAGTTGACCTGAGCCATGGGCAGCAGAGGCAAAACTGGCGGTTCATCAGCGTCAGGAAAGACTCCCCGCCATAATTTGAGTTCGTCGTTCATTTCTCCATTCTCAAAAGATATGCGCTGAGCCCTGGAGAGGTCGGGAAACTGCCGCGGGGGAGGAGCAAGAGCTAAAGGCTCGCCCTTGTATACCATCTCTAAGTCGGCCATGAAGACCTGAAGACTCACGCCGTCCATCATGATGTGGTGATAGCTGATGTGCGTGTAATGGGAGTTAGGTGAAAGCGTCAGGAGAACTATACGCATGCTGATTGTCTTGTGCTCGAGGCGCATCGGAGAGCTTTCCATAATCTTTATATCTGCTTTCGACGGATCCGAGTCCGCAACGAAATGCGTGCGAAGCGCTTCATGTCTGACAGTCACAGTGCGAATGGCTTTCTCCAAGTCACCAACGCGCATGTTGCCAGTGATTTTATAGTAGAAGGTGACATTGAACGTCGTCTGATCCTGAAGCAAAAGTCGGAGAAACCAAACTCGTGATTGACCAAATGAGATCTGCTCACTCTTTACAAATTTGTGCGTCGTGTCGAGTTTCGCAGAGCTGGCGAGCTTTTCGGACGATGGGGTTCTCGTCGTCAAGCGATAGAGGGTGTATCTCCTGCGGAAGATGAGTCGTAGCTTGGAGATGATGACCTTGCCAAGGAGAATCCACTCGTAGGGCGCTGGAGCTGGAGCTGGAGTTGCGGCTTTGCTGGGCTTAGTTGACATGCTGGGTTTCTAAGGACTTTGCACCTCCCCTGCTCCTTTCACAAGGCCTGCAGCGAGTTCCTCCGGAAGTTTGTCCAATGCCAATTAGCACAGATCGGTGACAGATGATCCTCCAGCAACCTTAGGAACAGGAACGTCCACTTTCAGCTCTTTCAAAAACCACGATCGCACCTCGACGACAACTAGTGAATCAACCCCTAACTCGACTAGAGGGGCATCGAGGTCGATTTCACTATCTGCACTTTGTAAGACGCTGCGCAACTTGGCCGCAAAACACTCCTTCAGAACCACCGACAACGGAATTCGCTCGACTTCGAGCCGCATCAATCACGACTGTTTTACCACTGCCGGAACGGGGAGCTGAGATACCTGACCGAGAATGGCATCCTTGGGATATTGCTAGCGGGGATGAGATAGCGATCAGTTATGTGAGGATGGCGCCGTACAGAACCCGCTGCGCCAAACTTTCGGAGAAGTACAACTTTAACGGCAAACGTGCGTTCTGTAAAAAGCGGACAGCGGCGCGACTTGAGAGTGACGCGAGCTTTGAGGAGATACACAATCTTGAGGTTTTGTTGACTGCCGAGGAGTATGCTCTTAGCAAACCGGAGGAGTATCTGGCTGACGAGAAAGGCTGGTTTGCTGCTCAAGGAAGAGGGGATGGGGCGTATCAGCATGGTTTTGAGGTTGCTGCGATGCATGGGGATAAGGCGAAGGCGAATGTCTTTGAGAGCGTAGTGTGAGATATAGGTAAGGTTCATAAGGGGGAGGAAAACACTGATGGGCAGCAGACGCATTGGCTTGCCAACATTCTCGTGCTCGTGGGCTTTTCAGCAAGACTTTGCAGTGGAAGCAGCCTAGAGTAGTGACCCAACATACTTGAGACATGATAGATGGGAGGGGCGATCATTAATGTAGGGCCTGTGGAAATCGCACGCGTGACGTTGCAATGCTCTGGTAAAAAATTATGGTTTGCATGGACAGGGGACTGAGACTTCTAGCAGGCTACTGCCGTCTTCAGATTATACGCTTGCACGTAGCTCCTTATAAAATGGACCAGAAAGATACTGCGTAGATCGGTAGCACTCGCTAGCTCATCTGTGCAGATAGCAGGAGAATCACAATCTTCCTAGGACATTGTATTGTACATGTTAATTACTTCGGATGTAACCAATAGCTCCACCAACACCGAACTCTAACGCCTTCGAGTAAATATACAACTCTATTCTTTATATGTCAAACGTTTAATTAATAGACAAGTTTCTTAATCCTTCCAGCGGGCCAAGAACTTTGCCATGTCATCTGATGGTTGTGCTGCAGGTGCCGCCTAGCCATTTGTTAGCGATATACGAAAATAAATCTACAAGGGGAACCGTACCGTATTAGCATGACTGGCAGCGCTGTACGTTTGCGGTTGGGTAAGAGTAGTCAAAATGCTCGGGACTGCCATGTATGTGCTAGCGAATTGAACAGCAGATGTGGGGTACAGAGGGGTGGTAGCCGTCGCGGTGATAGCGGTTGGTGGGATTGGCTGCATTGGAGCGTATCTAGTGAGGCCGGTCTGGAGAGTGTAGGCAATTCCAAAGTCACCGGCGGCTGTTGTACCTGCTGCTGGCACTGCTGCAGACGCAACAGCATTGACCGTTGGAGGCCCAGCGGTACCAGTAACGGCTGCATTTGCTGTTACAACAGCGGGTGCGAAGGATCCAGTCATTCCAGTGAGCGTGAATCGACTCGAGTAGGTGGTAACGGTTCCGCCAGCTGTCGCGGTTGACTGAAGACCCAAGAAGCTGGAAATCGATTAGCATATGACCTAGGTCAAACACATCCAGTACTGACTATGCATTTGTGGTACTTCCTCCAGTGCCTAAGGGGATAGTTATACTCGCGCTATTCCCAGCGGTAAATGAGGCGGCAGGAGAAGCCCAAAGTTGTGCTGGGGAGGCGTTGGCACCAGAATACAAGAAGATTTGGTAGGTTGTGAGAGCCGAGATGGCCGGCGCAACTCCATCATCCGCCCAAGTAACTTTAATAGCTGCCCCGCCTGGGAGAGATGCTCCTGCGGCCGGAGAGGAAATTATTGGGACGGCAGATGCGAAGGGGGCGAGAGTCGCGAGGACAACGAGAGCTCCTGAGAAACGCATGGCGACGGGTGTGCTCTATGTGCGAAACGAGTGACTTGTGCGAAGACGTGTATTCGAGTGCGATGTCGTGGACGACGAAGTTGAAGATCGATGGCAATGACGGTGGTTGGTTGATAGATGTAGTCGAGGATACTCAGATTGGAATCTTGAATTCGCGGAAGTGGCGCTAAGGCTGCGACGGGACGCTTAAATTAGAACCATCCTAAATTGGACGAGCAATTCGTATTTCGAGTTTCCCCAGAAAAACTTAAATAAAATCAAAACTTACTAAATGCACATACAGCAAAAGAGACCTATTCATAATCTAGATATATACAACCTCCTTCAACTTCTAAGAATTGCAAAATGACAAAGTTAAAATCACTTATCGTCACGTGCCTTCCTTATCCAAGAATTGCCCCACGTCGCGGCGCGGGTACTTGCGGGCCAAATTGTGAATCCTTTCTGACTTGCTTTGCTTGAAAATTGCGCCACGTTACAACGGCGTATTTAAAGTCTTCTGTGCTCCTTTCCAGAAGAGCATACTCTACCCCAAAAACTCAATCTAAGTCACCATGTCCTCAATCAGCAAACCAGCTGTGAAACCAGCCCTTGCCCTGTCGGCCACCGAGCTGATTGGCAACACGCCTTTGGTACGGCTGAACAAGATACCGCAGAGTTTGGGAATCGAGGCCGATGTATACGCGAAGGTAGAACTGTTCAATGCCGGCGGAAGTGTGAAGGATCGCATTGCCCTGCGGATGATCGAGGAGGCAGAGAAGTCGGGGAGAATAAAGCCGGGAGACACTCTCATTGAGCCAACGAGTGGAAATACGTATGTACTGTCTGCATAGTGGCATGTCCGGGATACTAACGCGGTGCAGAGGTATTGGTCTTGCTCTTGTCGGTGCTATTAAAGGATACAAGACCATCATCACCCTCCCAGAGAAAATGTCGCCAGAGAAGGTTGCTGTCCTCCGAGCGCTGGGTGCCACAATCATCCGTACACCGACTCAAGCTGCCTTTGACTCCCCCGAATCACACATCGGTGTCGCCAAGCGTCTCCAAAAAAAGATTCCGAATTCCCATATCCTAGACCAATACGCGAATAAGGACAACCCAGAAGCCCATGAGTATGGAACAGCTGAGGAAATATGGAAACAGACAGATGGCAAGATCACAGCGATTGTGGCAGGTGCCGGAACCGGCGGGACCATCACTGGTCTATCCCGAGGACTGAAGAAGCATAACCCGGATATCAAGATCATCGCAGCAGACCCATTTGGTTCAATCCTCGCCGTGCCAGAAAGTCTCAACCAGGAGCACGCCAACGAAGCTTACAAAGTGGAAGGAATTGGTTATGATTTCATCCCAGATGTCCTGGACCGGGATGCGGTAGATGTTTGGTATAAGACCGACGACCGTGAATCGTTCGCATATGCCAGACGGTTGATCGCTGAGGAAGGCCTTCTAGTCGGCGGTAGCAGTGGAAGCGCAATCGCCGCAATGGTCAAGGGTGTCAAGGATTTGGGCCTGAAGAAAGGAGACACGGTAGTGGTTATCCTACCAGACAGTATTCGAAGCTATCTTTCTAAATTCGCCGACGACGACTGGCTTGCGGCCAACGACCTCCTCCCACCTACCCCACCAACCACTACGCCTTCATCCCCTGTTCTTTCTTCCCCGACCACCCAATCCAAGAAAGACCCCTACTCTGGTGCAACCCTCCGATCTCTTCGCCTCAAGCCCGTCACCACTGTACTCGCCGACTCGCCCTGCTCTGATGCCGTTGAAACCATGCGGGAGAAGGGCTTCGATCAGCTTCCAGTTCTGGCCCCAACCGGCGGAAAGCTCGTTGGTCTCGTCACGCTGGGTAACTTGCTCAGTTGGATCAGCCGTGGACGAGCCACCGGCAAAAGCCCTGTCTCAGACGTCATGTTCGACTTTTCTTCCATCCCAGAAGTTGTCACAGACCCCAAGGATATCAGCAAGCTAGCTCATGTCCCCAAAACCAACGGCGTCGAGCAGAACGGAGAGGAAAAGAAGCAGAAAATCCCAAAGAGGAAATTCGTCGAGATCACACTAGACACTCCCCTCAGCGCCCTGAGCAAGTTCTTCGAATGGAACTCCGCAGCAATCGTAACGGAGCAAGGCGGTGTCGAAAGCGGCGGTCTCCCCAAGCCGGTCGCAGTTGTGACCAAAGTTGATTTGTTGAGCTGGATGGTTAAGCATACTAAGATTTAAGCGCATAGCATGGGATTTGGATCGGATTGTTGTGGATGGCGTGACTTTGATCTTCTTTTTGGATTGTTCATGTTTGGCGTTTTGGGAGAATGGAGAATAGAAGGCTTCAACGCCTGGATGCATGGAATATATGAGCGACTTAGATTAGAGTGTGCAAGCACTTGAGTTCAGATCTCGAGGGGTCGATAGTGGTGAATATAACTGTATTCAACATTTCATCAAAATGCCCCCTTTACCACTGAATCTTAATAAATGGAAGCATGGCCAAACTAGAAAACGGCCCATGAAGCCTAGAGTAAGTCGAAAGAAGAGTGAGAAACATGACTATACACACATTCTAATTTTAGCTCACCACCGCGCCCTGTCTATATTTACACCTTCATATACACTTTCATCTCACT
>QGMK01001275.1:0-11415 GCA_007825345.1 Lachnellula suecica | reverse complement strand
TTGGAGCGTATGTTATTGCCTTTTGGGTGGCATGGATGACTGCGTTTTATTTCCAATGGAAGGAATGATACCCAAAAAACGTTTTTGTTTCCTCACTCTTGCATTTGAAGAGGCTGATTTGTGGTGTGTTGTTAATCGGTACACCTGTTTGTTCATCCATTCATATAATCGTCAGTTCTGAGATACTCTTTTCTTAGGCACGTCCTCCAATGGCAAGTCTTCTTTTCTATTCATGTAGTCAAACTCTGCGCTGGCTTGGTATTTTTAAGTTTCTTGAATTTCTTCCCATGTCAGATTTCACACGTCCCTTTCACACACCGATACACATTCACCACGAGACCAAAATAGCACCACAACCCAATCCGGCCTTTTGTTGCTTCTCCCTCAACCTTTAAATTTACGTAAGCAAGAAGATTCTGTGCGCCTCCTCTAATAAATCTATCAAAAATTTCTCTAAAAGTGCAAACGATAGCTGGAATTTCATCTACAAGTCTACTCTTGCTATCCCCCCACTTCTTAGAATTTTGCGCTTAATAGTTTAAAACTTGCCCAAACCCTGCGATCGAGCTATATATTCGAGCAAGTGAATAGGAGTGAAGGTCGATCGCATTGGAGGCTACTTTTGATACAAAATGGGTTGGCGCACTTATCTATACGCCTCCGCAAATAGCTTTACCGGAAAGGCATGGATCTCTGAGATTAAAAGCTCAAAAGCTACCTACGCATGCATACTTGCAGCCCCCCCTACTTGTTTACGCCTCTAGCAGAAATAGGTTTATAGACGAGGAAAGTTGCAGAAACCCTAACAACCTCCTGCGGACTGCGAGATCCCGCATATAAGGTTCCCATTTGATGTCTTGCATGAGGTTTTTTTGTACCGTATTGACTCGAAAATAAGAGCGTATAAGTGTTCCATATCAGCTGGGACATTAATTATATGGTCTTATTTCCGAATTGATGCCGGTTGTCGCATCTGGAAAATAGGGTGGGAGGGGAAGTCACCGGGTAAACAAACTTAAGCCGTTCTTCAGACTTTCATATGCTCAGTTGCAAAGTAGTATGGAATGTCCTCTTCAGCTATTGATACACCTGATTCGTAGTCTTCTCCCTCGAATCCTGCCCGCCGTCCTAACAAACATTCATTTATTCCTCCAAAGGAGCTGGATCAGAACCCATCCTCATTCTTCGGAACCAGTGCGGTACCGTTGTTCCACCAACGTCGACCGGAGTAATGTCTGATTTGGTATCAGACAATGAGCCTGAACCTGAGCCGGAGTCGGAATCGGACCTTGACTTCTTGGGTAGAGGCTTCAAAGTAGAGCCATTGCTGGTGTGTCGCCTCTTTATGCGGGAGGCAACATCGCCGTAGGGAGAGAACCGCTGGCCGTGCCTCTCCTCGCAAGACGTCTTGCTAGTCTTAGATGTCGACCTGGAAATTGGAGGGCTGAGTGGAGGGTCGGCTTCCGCGGGAACCGGGAGTCGAGAGAGCTCTTTCAAATGCGCCATCTCTTGCTGAACTTTCTCCGGCAGCGCCGAGAAAGGGATGAAGCCATGATCTTTTGGGGCGGGGACTCTAGAATTCCGGTACACCCGCATCTCTTTTAACATTGCCTGTCGAACACTTCCCCCGGATTCCTCGCTGGGCTTGGAACTGGATCTGGAAGTCGGAGGAGCGAGTAGAAAATCACTTTCGAGGAGGTCTAGAGGCATTTCTTTCGAATGTTCCACTGGTTGTTGATCATTCTTCGTAGGCACTCTGATGGGGAAAGTTCCATGATCTTTCGGGGTTTCGTCGTCTAGATCGATCAAGTAGAAACCATTGGGCAATAAGCGGGCTCTGGCCATTGTTACGACGTTTTCGAGGATTTGACGATGTGGATGTGTGGATGTATGATGTCAATAAAACAATGCAGAGACAACGAAGAGCTATTGGTTGTGATGTTGAACAGATGTTGCGTGGATTGCTTCTGTGATGTTTGGGAAGCGGCACAGAAGTGTAAGCCACCCTACTGAGACAGGAAGTCGCAACCCAGTACAAGAGTCGAATGAAAGTTTGTTATTTACCGCGAGGGAAAGAACGACCTCTTTCGAGTCGAGATCAACACCCTGCAAGAGTCTGCCAAATAACATTGTAGAGGTGCTGGCACGAATGCACAATTGTTGATATTGCTAGCTCAGTACCTGGTCTTGCAAATTACTCGCAGTACGAACGAAACGCAAGACGTCCGATACAAGATAGAGGCTGCCCGCAATGACAATGGGGCCGCCATCAGCAGCAGTCGCTGCCCAACGCAGAGCATCCGGAAGATCTGCGCCTGCATCATGGAGCTGTGTGGTATTCAAACCTGAAGCAGAAGCGGCGGCCAAGATATTTTCGGCAGACATAGGTTGAACCCATGGCATTCCATCGACTGGTCCGAATAGGACTGCTGCCACAATATCATCTGGATGAACTAGGTGCTTCAAGATGCCTTCAAGTTCCTTGCCTTGCGAAGCCGCCAATACCCAGGTCACTCTGCCTCCCTGCTTTCTCAACTTCGAATCGACATACGATCCCAGAGCCTCTGCCGACTGAGTATTGTGAGCACCATCCAAGAGAACAGGCTCCTGTCGCCCAGTGAGACTTTTGATATCAGTTATCTGCAGACGTCCAGGCCAGTTGATGTTCTGGACTGCGGGTGACAAGCGATGTAGTGGGGATTCGGATTTTGTGTAAGCTAAATGGAATGCCGTGTAGGCACAAGCTAGATTTTGCCACTGGTGAGGCTCAAAGTTGTCCTGCGAAAGCTCATCCAGGAAGGATGAATCTGTAGAGCTGAGAATCACCTCTGTACCAATTTCCTTGGCATACGCTTCTACGACTTTCCGTACCTCAGGCGGATTGCTCTTGTCCAGGACACATGGAACTCCAGCCCTCATGATGCCGGCCTTCTGACGAGCAATTTCTTCAATCGTGTTGCCTAGGAAAGACTGATGGTCCAATCCCATTTTTGTGATGATTGTGACTGCTTTGTTTTGCAGCACATTTGTGGCGTCCAGTCGACCTCCTAGGCCGACCTCCACGACTCCCATCTCGATCTTTTCCCTGGCAAACACCTCGAATG
The DNA here is from genome assembly GCA_007825345.1 of Lachnellula suecica. NCBI lineage: Eukaryota > Fungi > Ascomycota > Leotiomycetes > Helotiales > Lachnaceae > Lachnellula > Lachnellula suecica. The sequence continues at coordinate 8,311 of QGMK01001275.1, read as the reverse complement.
CCGTAGCAGTGAGAAGCTCAAACTCCGAGGCGCCAATGCCCTCAGCTTCATTCCTCTTGATGATGAGATCTTCCGCCTCGCAGAAAACAGACTCCTTGACGACCTGCTCGTTGATGGTGATACAGTCCCAGCGGTCAATTAAATGCGGAGACGTGAATCGACCACACCGCACACCGCTGGCATGAAGCATGGCAGAGAGGTATGCGCATATCGACCCCTTACCGTTGGTGCCTGCAACGTGTATTGCCCTCCAAGGCTGAGGGGTTTGCCGGACCAGACGGCTGATACGCGCAAGGCCGAGCTCTATCATTTTCGAGGCTGCCAGTAATCAATGGCTGAAACGGCCTACGTGAATCTTCTCTTTTTTTATGTTGCTTGAGTCATAACCGTTAAATTCGTGAACTTATTTATTGCTGTACCTAGGTAGGGGTGCACGTCTCAACTAGTGAGTCAGTCGACGTCGTCGTCTAGATCTTGAAGCCTCTCAGCCTCTCGATTATTTTTGGTGGTCCCCTGTCAGGCGATAGCGATGGCTTGCATAATAAAGCGGAGAGTGAGAGTGGGAGAAGCGGAGCGAGTGAATCTGGATCGGGTGGTTGGCTGCAGGAGGTGGGTAAAGGCTAGCGTGAAATAAAGACTTCGCCGCCGCAGACAACCAAACGACCGGCAGAGATCCGTCAACAATCCAGCCTTTTCTATCGCGATACATCCAAACCATCCAAAACATCCTCAAAATTTCCATTTTCGGTGTCGCAGAACTCCCAATATCAATCTCCACTCTTTTCGCCGCCTCCGCAGACCCTTTTCCCGCTCCAAAATGGGCCTTCCGTGAGATCCTACCGCCCCTCGTTTGCCCGTCCAATGCTAACTAGATCGCAGACTGTTCGTCGCCCCCGTTGAGCCTCAGGTGGCTGCGAAAGCAACAGAGAAACCCACCGCCGCACCACGATCTGTTATCAGGAGACATCGCACTCTTCGCGGTCCCCATGCGCGACCACACGCCGCTGAAACTCGTAGGCGCCGCATACTGTCCATGGTAGCCACGGATAATAGTACGACCCCGGAAGAATATGAAGTTTGGGAGATGCAACGGACCAGCCCTCCGAACGATGGAGATTTGAATTCGGTCGCGTACATCCAAGATCGCGCTCATCGCATGTTCGAAGCGGGCCAGACGCGCTTACGCGATACCCTCAGTTTCGAACGGCAGCACCCGCGCCCTACAAATTCCGAGCTAGATGGACCCTTGATGCCTCCGGTTCCTGAATCCAGAGATTATTCTGCTCTCGAGGACCGGCCTCAGCGGGTGCGCCATATAACTCGGAGACTTGCGGCGCGAAACCACGCTCCAACGCCTCCGTATACCGAAAGCAACCTCGCATCACCAAGTCGCAGAAGTTCTGATTCTTCGCGCCCATCAATGCCAAATATGACGCCTGCGCTTTCAATATCTCGAAGTTCCGCTAGCTACGGTCTGCCCTCTCCCGGCCGAAGACTTTTAGAAGACGCCGAGACTGCTCTCTCTAGTAGGAGATCGTATAGAACTGATGTGAGTTCCAAATTCTACAGAACCTTTTGGACAAATACATTTTCCCCTGGCTATTTTCCTCCAATATCTAATTTGCGCGCCCTACTGACAATTCATATAGCCGGCAGAAGGATCTTCCTTGTCAGAGAGAGTTCAAGCCATCAATAGGGCCTCGATGAACCCCCGCCGAATGATGCGACCGTCAGTGTCAGCGCGTTTGGATGGCCTGGGAGATCGAGACCGAAGTCTGAGCCCCGAAGGACCTGCTGCGTGGGATACCCTCTTGACGAGCATTACACCTGATCCTCAACCACCGAGTTCGGGATCTTCGTTCGCATCTGCACCCTCTGCAATTGCAGCAGCTTCCTCTGCAGGCTCTGCGCCAGTGTCAGCGAACACCTCTATGACCAGTATTGGCCCGGCAGATGAGACGCCAGTACTCCACGATTGTGATATATCAGATTCAGGATCTACCAGCGATGAGGAGGACATGTATGAGCTCCACGAATTCGGCCGGAACAGGGCAGGTCGGTCCTGGAGATCTTATGCGGACGTGGTCACTGCTCGAGCCGATCGTGCGCGTGCTGCGGATGCCGAACATGGCGATTTGGAGGATATGCATATGATCATTTCGCGTTTAGCGGAGGTCGATGAGATCCCCGATGAGTGGTGGTCTTCAGCTGGTCTGAGCCGAAACCTCCGTCGGGAACCTACAATTTGATGGCGTTGCTTAACGGCTACTATTCTACGAAAAGATAATGCGTATATGAACGGGCCTGTGTGCCCTTTTTGTGATACCACCTGTATTTTAGCTTGCGCATTTGGTCGCATTTTCAAAAAGTTTACGAATCGGGAAGGCGTCTTCATTGCAGATGGAGTTAATGAATAAATTCGGAATTACAGTAGAATAATCTGCTTCGCGTGAGTAGGTCATAGGCACCGGAAGATACTATAGCATCTGTTCTTTTGAATTCCCCTGCAATAAGAGAGTCCAGCCTTGTCTGAGTGCTCAGGTAGTAAGTAGTCGTGTGATTATTTACATCGGGTCGAACCTTTCAAGTGCTCTTATAAACTCTTGTTCGAATTAATACGGCAAGTGCAATAGATGATAACCTGCCGGAAGGTTATGCGGTTTCTAGCGGGCCCCCCAGCTTTACAATTGACAAACATTTCAATACATCAAACCTCACTTCCGATGGTTCTTGGCGAGTGAGACCTGACGGAAGTTCGGTGGCACCGATCCAGGGGTTGAGGCTGAGAGACAGGGGAACCGGGAGTGATAATGACGGGTCGAACAATGCATTTGGGGGGGCCTTTCGGTGAGACTGTCGTAGGGGATGATTGGCCGTGTAGAAGATAAAAGTACTACAAGCCAATTGTCAATGAATTTACCAAAAACAACAGTGAGACGTATTTATTGGAGGCACCTCCACGCACCTCCAAGTCCAATGGGGCTGCTCGTCTGAGCCCGCGCTTCAGCCTTACTATGCAAGTCGCGAATCCCCGCAACGCTTGTTTGTCGTTTTATCATTGCCAATTTCTCTTCCCGGCTACGGCCACGAACACCTTTTAAAATAAAAAAGAAGAGCATTGATACGCAGAGCCGCAGCAGAGGATGTGGCATTCGAACTGCCAAGTCCTTTCCCAACAGCAATAACAGTGTGTGAATTGACAGCGCCGTGCCCGCCAAATAGACTTGCGCTGCGGACCCATACCACGAGTCGACCAGGATCGGCCAATATTCACAACCTGGGCCTTAATCCTGCCTATACCCCGCGAGACCGCGACGTGAAACGAAGGCCTGGTCCGCAAACCCGCGAATCCATGATTGGGATGAGATCCTTCCTCTGCCAGATCATCCGACCTCCTCTCCATATTCTTTGAGACCCTCTGCTGGGCCTCGACATACCGGCCATGGTCGCCCACCCCCCGTCCTCGTCGGACCGCCAACAGAATGGGAAACCAGGGGCTGGCAATGGACATGGCAGGGCGGAGAAGGCTCCAGGCACGCCGAGGAAAGAGGGCGGAGGCGCGGGGAAAGACAAGGCTGTTCAGGATCCGGGGCTGAAGGACTACGTGAGTGTTGCCCCTCAAGATGGAATACACGAGTTCTGACATGTTGCAAAAGCGTTTAGGGGAGTGTTTAGGCAAGGGAGCTTTCGGTTCAGTCTACAAGGCGTTCAATTGGGGAACTGGAGAGGCCGTGGCTGTCAAGCAGATCAAGCTTGGAGATCTGCCCAAAAGCGAATTGAGGAACATAGAGGTACATTTGAACCCTCGATACGGAATGTGGAAGCTGACATGTTTGCTAGGCCGAAATCGATTTGCTGAAGAACCTTCACGTAAGTCTAGATTATTCGAGATACACACGACTAAATTCTAACTCTCAATAGCATGATAACATTGTCAAGTACTTGGGTTTCGTCAAGTCATCTGACTGCCTAAATATCATATTAGAGTAAGCCTTGGCGTTGCACGTTTCCAAACTTCTCCTGACTATTCGCAGGTACTGCGAGAACGGATCATTACACTCGATATGCAAGAGCTACGGCAAATTCCCAGAGAACCTCGTTGGAGTATATATGAATCAGATTTTGTTAGGGCTCCAATACCTCCACGACCAGGGTGTTATTCATCGAGACATAAAGGGGGCAAATATTCTCACAACCAAGGATGGAAAGGTTAAACTCGCAGATTTCGGTGTGTCAACCAGCACGCTGGCTGGAGCTGACAAGGAGGCACAAGTTGTTGGAACTCCTTATTGGATGGCTCCTGAGATTATTCAACTTTCTGGAGCTACTTCCGCGTCTGATATTTGGAGTTTGGGCTGTACTGTCATTGAGCTTTTGGATGGAAAGCCACCATACCACAAACTGGCTCCCATGCCGGCCCTCTTCGCAATCGTCAACGATGACCATCCACCTTTGCCAGAAGGAGTCTCGCCAGTAAGTGTAGTCTTAATTCCCGAAATTGAATTCAGTTTACTAAATCTGCCACAGGCTGCTCGAGACTTCCTTATGCAATGTTTCCAAAAGGATCCTAACCTCAGAGTATCTGCTAAGAAACTGCTTAAGCATGCCTGGATTGTAGGAGCTCGACGTACAGATGCCCCTGTTGCAAAACCTCCCGCCAATTTTAGTGAAGCCGTCGAGGAGGTAAAGCAATGGAACGAGGCACTCAGATCACCTAACGGAGCTGGGTCATTCCGTGCATCAACAAGGTCAAATGTTCCTAGTCCGATGCCCCCAAGGAACGACCCCCCTCTTCGAAACGTCCATAACGAGCAACCGCAAGTTGGGCTTATCACACCTGCCAAAGGGCCACTGTCGTTGGCGAAGCCAAAGAATCAAGCCGAGGCGTTTCGATCTCCAGAAAGTGCAGGTACGTTAATTTCCAGTTGAATATGCAGATATTGATTTTTATAGATGACGACAACTGGGACGATGATTTTGCGGCCACAATATCACCAAGTGCTCTCAATCTTCCTCAGTTTAAACCCCAGGACAACTTCGGCGGGTTGCTCTCCTCGGATCGCTTAAAATCATTTGCTTCCTTCGATGCTTCTATTACTGAGAACGACGAGAATGATAACAACTGGGATAAGAACTTTGAGGGTGACCTCGTGACCATCAAAGCCCCCAATCGAAACGTGGAACCGGACAGTCATGATCTGGAAACAATCCGTCCGTATAAGGTCAAGCCCACGGTCATCACGCACGATCTTAAGCCCGCACCCTCCACCAAGAATCATTCGAGAAAGACATCAAGTAGTGCCCCTCCGCGACCCAGGTCTCCGATTAAGTCACAAGTGGATTTGAAATTTGTGCTGCCTTCCAGACCTTCAGCGCTGTATAGGGGACAATCGGAAGATGATTTTCCAGACATTTTTGTGGAGAACGACAACGCTTTTGATCGTCGACTCGGTATCATCAAAGACGATGCACTATCACCTGCACTATCACCAAGGCTCTTTCATCCATCAGATCTCACAAGTCTACCCCGCTCAGCTCAGGCACCCATTATCAATAGTAATGGCAGTATGAGTATGCGGAGGAAGGTACCTGCTCGCAGAGAGGATCGGGCTATGCGCCGAACAAGGTCTTCTGTTGAGATCCAAAGATATGCCGAAGACGAAGACGACGAAGACTTTTCTCAACTGTTGTTCAAAGATGACGCCATCGTACAAAAGGATGAGAGCGATCACGGCTCAGAGGATGGCGTTGGTGCTTTGATGCTTCACTCGAAGCTGTCCAATAATTCTTGGCTCGGTGATGAAGATGACGAGGATGATCCATTTGCATCTCTTGAACAGGGTTTTGACGAGATGGACTTACAAGCCAATATAGCTCGAGACAAGCACGCCAGACTCTGCACAATGGTTGAGGGCTTAGTAAGTGGCCTGAAGGTGACCGAGGATCCCGATACCCTCGCGGATCTCTCAGAACAGCTGGTAAGCTCTCGCTCTCCACATAGTTCCGCTTAATACTGACAATCGTAGCTCGATGTACTGTACGAGTCCGAAGATGCAAAGGGTCTCATCATCAGTGCTCACGGAATGCTACCAATTCTCGAAGTATTAGAACCTTGCACCGTCAAAAGCCGCCAAAGCATGATTCTGCGGCTGCTGAAGGTGGTTAATACTGTACGTCTCTTCCACATATTTATACTCCACTGCTGACTTTCGTAGATTATTCTGAGCGACATGGAACTTCAAGAGAATTTGTGCTTCGTGGGTGGCATACCCATCATCACTAAATTTGCTGCTCGACAATACTCGACCGAGATTAGATTGGAAGCAGCTGCATTTGTGCGCCAGATGTACCAGACTTCTACACTGACGCTGCAGATGTTTGTCAGTGCTGGTGGACTGAACGTCCTGGTGGAGTTCTTAGACGAAGATTACGATGATGCGAGAGATTTAGTCTTGATTGGTGTCAACGGTATTTGGAACGTGTTTGAACTTCAGGTAAGAACTTCTTGGTATCTCGGCCAATGTCTGCTTTTCTAACTCCAAATAGGGACCCACACCGAAGAACGATTTCTGCCGCATCTTTTCCAGGAGCAAAATCTTAGCTCCCCTCGCACTGGTTCTAGATCGTGTTCTCGACGAAGAGGATGAGCTTTCAGAGCTGATCGAGGGTCGCATTGTAAACATATTCTACCTGTTCTCCATAGCAGAAAATTATGTCAAAGAAGTTGTGGCAGATCGTGTTACCCTAAAACGTATGTGCTCCCTACCGTTACAATACCTCGTACTAACCATCAGTAGGCGTTCTCAAAAATCTTCAGCGGATGACACCGGCCCATCAAATCACCATGCTGAGGTTTATTAAGAACCTTTCGATGCTGTCAACGACATTAGACAACTTCCACGCTGCCAATGCTATTGAACTCTTAATAGATCTCCTTAGCTCGAGTATGAAGAAAGCCCCCGATCACTTTAGAGAGATCTCTAACCAAGTACTAAATACAATGTATAATCTATGTCGCCTCAGTAAAGTGCGGCAAGAGGATGCTGCAATCAATGGAATCATTCCACTGCTACAGAAAATAATGAAAACGAAACGTCCACCAAAGGAGTTTGCCCTTCCAATCCTTTGCGACATAGCACATTCCGGCAAGGTTGGCAGGAAATATTTGTGGCAAAATAAAGGCTTGCAATTCTACGTGTCGCTGCTGGAAGATCAGTACTGGCAGGTCACGGCACTGGACGCTATATTTATATGGTATGCACCACGCTTCAACTGAGAATTTCGTTTGCTAACTAGGTTTCAGGCTTCAGGAAGAGACTGCCAAAGTTGAGAAGGCTTTACTCGAGGGCAACTTCATAGAAGCAATCGTTCAATGTTTTAATGCACCGAGAGCAAGCGCCTTCGACTATAATCTCCTCGAGCCTTTACAAAAGCTTCTGAGGTTGAGTTCACCAGTAGCAGCAGCACTGGCACGACCTGACCTATTCTCCGGCATCCTACAGAAACTCAACCACAAGAAGGCAGTTGTACGACTTAACCTCCTACGTATTGTTCGTAGTATCTGCGATCCAAGTGAGGAGAAGTCGAATGATATTCGGGGCCACAGGCTCTTCGGAGCTATCGAAAACCTGGCCGAAAATGACTCCGCCGTCCTCGTGCGGAACATGGCCAGCGAGCTGGCCAAGTCCAATCACGAAAGAGGGCAGGAAGGCTCCAACGGGCGGCAACTTCCAGGAGTTGCAAGAAGGAAGAGTTCGTTCACACCTCCCGGGCTCCATCAAAGCGTCTCAACCCCCATCACACCCACGCACGTGAGCCGAGTCTCACAATCTTCATTCATCGACGGCAGCGTGACGCCCAGACGAATGGCCCCCAGCGGTGACTCCATCCTCTACCGCCCGCGCAGCAGAGACGGCGGTCTTCCCCAGGTGCCGACGCCTCGGCGCACCAGCTCCGAGCTCTCAAACGGCTCCGGCGCTGCTATCACCAAAAGCCGATTACCGCGAACGTCCATGCTTCGCACATCCAGGTCTTCCATGGCCGCGACTCAAGTCCGCGACGCCAGTGACGTCCGTGACGAGCCCTCGTCTTCTCGGAGGGAAAACGGCATGCGCTTACGCGACCATACTAAAACGGCAGCTTCTGGCTCGCCGGCTGGCGCAACGGGGAGCGCTCCGCAACAGAGAGAGAAAAGGAGGCCGAGAGCGCCGAGTGGGGATATTAGGTGGTCATGAGATTGATGACGAAGGGATTGATTGGATTGGGGTTGGCCTTTTCATTTGTGGATGGATTGCATTTGGGCTGGAGTTAT
>QGMK01001274.1:0-11418 GCA_007825345.1 Lachnellula suecica | reverse complement strand
ATCCCTAAACCAACCCATAAGCCCCCGCCCCCCCAACCACAACCTCCAACCACCATCCTCATCCCAAACATGTGCCTCATTACCCACATCACGCACACCCACTGCCCCCCACACACGCACCTACACCGACACTAACGGCTACCACCCCACCTACCACTTCACCGGCGACCCAGCCACCTGCCCGCTCCACAAGCGCAATTCCATGCTGATCAACGGGGTATGCGGTGCGTGTCAAGACGAGGACTTTGCTGCTCAGAGGCGGGAGCGGGAGGCGGAGGCCGATCGCATGTTTGAGGCTGAATATGGTAAGGGGAAGACGGTGGGTGGTGAGTGAGAGTGTGAGTGTGTGATCGTTGTGTTATGTCAATAGAAATAATAATAATGGAACAATGCAAGGATATTGAGTAGAAATAGAAAAGGGGTGTTTTGAAACTTTGAATTTTGAAAACGCAGCAAGGTTATGCTGCACTGCAAATATGGTTCCGCGAATATGCGCTCGAGATTACGTTTAAAGTATATGCTATCATAGAATAAGCCCGTCTCCGTCCCTCAAACGCCCAAGTCCGCATTACCTAACTATCCACCGCTCGTATATCGTATTAATCAGTTGACCCGGATCTCGCTCGGGGTAGTGGGGGCGCTGATGAAGTCGTCTCTCCCGTCGTCCTCTTTGGAGGCGGGCGCTACTGCCCCCTTCATCTCTGCGCTCTCGGTTTTGAGGGCTGCGGGTTCCTCGATAGCGGGGACGCTATTTGGGTGCTGCTCCTCGAGGGCGTGCTCGGCTTTTTCAGCGAGGGGTTCACCGGTTGAGGCTGGGTCGTGTGTCTCGGTTTGCTCTAGGTCTTCCATTACGATTCCCTTTTCTTCTTCGATGCTTGGTCTCTCCGCCTCAACGCTATTTTTGTATCCTCCCTCGATGTTCTTTGGCTTTTCTTCGGCGACACTCTGTCGCTTTTCTTCCGTGATACTGTTCCTCTTGGCAGCATCAACACCGTGCAAATCAACTTCCTCAAACTCGGACTTCATGGGACTTCGCCCACTTCCCTGGTCAACCATAACTAGTCTACTTGATCTTGCACCGCTACGTGGGGGCAACGGAGGTGGAGGTGGTCTCTTTGGAATGTTTACCAACCCTCCTCGTGCTTTGATGGCTTGGGGGGTCAGCATTTGTGCTTGAGCAGATGCAGCTTCGAAGATGACGGGCTCCTCTTCCTCCTCCTCAAATTCTTCGTCGCTAACGTAGGTTGATTCGAGGGTGGAAGTGTTGTGGTCAACGTCCTGCTCGCGGGGACTTTCGTTCACGGTCGTGCCATCCATGTTTTCTTGGCTGTGGTTTAAATTGCTGTAGGGCCCGAGATCAATCTTAGTGTAGTCGACTTCCTCTGGTTCAATAGCCTTTGGCTTCTCATCCACTTCCTCAATTCTGTTTTCTTCGGTATGGCTCGGGCTCGTACTGGGTGATATGAGATCATCTGTTTGAGTGCCCATTTCCGCAGTTTGGGTCGATCTGTCTATACTCAGCCTGGCACGACTGCTTCGAGTTGACATGTAGCTCTCTCTGTTACTTCTTGTAGCCAGGGTATCCATGCTTTGCCGGTTAAATCTACCATATACTGGACTGGTTGGACTAGGGTTGTACTCGAACTGAGAACTAGGTGGTCTGCTTTTTGTTCCTGCTTCTCTAATTTCTAAGCCCTCTTTCTCCAAGGCAAGTACACCAAATGGATCCGGATCTTCGGGTTCTGGTATACCAAATGTCGGTGATTTAGGCGTGGTTAGCTCGAAGTCTGCCGGGGTAGGCTCGTCGTTGAGGGCTTCTATGAACCTCGAATCCACATCGTTTCGACCTTCGGCTGCTTTGACCGTCTCCATGAGCATCTTGATCTCGAAGGGTGGATGCCGGACCTTTCCGGCCAGAATATCTGCAACTCCTATCCTCTGCCCATAAAATTTCTCATTCTCGTCGGTCCGTTCGATTATGACAGTCCCGTCGACTTGAACTCCGGCATAGAAGCCCCGCGATTTGAGGTAGGTAAAAACTGGTCGACTGGGTACGGGTTAGTATGAACTGCAATCTGGAAACATGTATGGAGGAGCGTAAACATACTTTGCTTGCTTCCATTTCCCATCGTTCTCCAAAACCCCACCAACTCCAGCAGGCCCAGCCACCGCACTTATTTCACCTCCAATAGTGGCCCGGATCTTGGTGAACGAGTCCAGAGCTTTGCGGTTGTTTATCACAACTACGCAGTCGTAGATATCGACACCGACGAGGAACCCGAGTCCTGCAGTGTGCAGCAATATGCCCGAGGGTGGTGACCATTCTCCGTCTTCTTTCCTTGCAATCAAAATACCACTTCCGCCAGCCCCCGAGACCCATAACCCCGTTCGCATGGTAGTGAAAATGGCGAGACCGACGGCATCTTGGATGACTTTCTGCGGTATCTTCTTTATAACTCTTTGTTTACCCTTTGGCACATCGACGGTCGCGGGGCGTTCCTCTTCGGCGTAGAAGCCATCCTCTGGGCGCAAGATGTTAGCAATTGGGGGACTCGGAGCGAGCGGGAGAAGGGCGCATACTGCAGAATGACTTGAGGATCCGCGCGGCTTTGTCGGATTCCTTGTCGAGGGTGGTGGGCCAGAAGGCTTCACTTCCTATCTTGTTGGATAGTTTGTTGACGGGTGCGCCCACTGCCTGCTGTTAGCGACCATTCCACAGCTAACACCTGCGACAGCAGCAGCAGCAGCAGCAGTAGCAGCACTTACACTTATCCAGCGCCTGCCAGGCCTTATCAAAGCCCTTCTTGCTGCCCGTCTTCGTCTTGTCCCACGACGGCAGCAGCGACGTGACTTTCTGCATTTTGGCTGTAGCAGCGCTGCGCAGTGGCAGCTGTTGATTCCGGCCAAGACCGATTCAGGCTGTACGATGGTCGCGGGTGTGGGTGTGGGTGTGGATGGCGGGGAGAAAAGCGACGGAGACGGCCACTGCGGAATGACGCTCCTTAATATGGCCCGTGTTGTAGCCCTGTGCCGCCTCAGTACATGTACATGCTACTGTACTCGTAAGGTGCAGCGCAGCGCAGTGCAGTGCAGTATATATTGATTACAGATGCCGGTGCAGGAGAGAGGAAGACATCGCGAGGTTTCTTTCTAAAAGTACGGTAGTGAAGTGAAGTAAGAATGCAGTGAGTAATGAATGATACCGTAGGTAAACCGTACTCGTCCGGTCCGGGCCAGCGACTTAGTCCCGTCTCCCGTCAGGTAAGTGCAAGTGCTTCGTTGAGGCTGGAGGTCCACGCATTCGCATATCCACACGCGGCGCGGAAGGGTCGGCTGATGTCATACAGAGAGTCTGACCAAGAGAAACGAAAAAAGATAAATGACTTTGCGCAAGCACTCCCCAGACGTTTCCGTAATTAAATGGCTGTCACTTCTTTCAAAGAACGGTTCAGATTAGAAAGCAGGCGCAAGACCCTCGTCGCGGAGATTGACCTCCAAACCAAGACCCACGAGGCTTTTGATGGGGTGCGCTGCGCTGCCCCTGTAGATCTCAATTAAGGTGTAGGTGCATTTCCATTATCTGGGTTTCCTGCTGATAGTTTCCTTGATTTGTACTCGTATGGAGCTTGGTTTCCAGAATGAGAATCTATATTTGTATTTGGATTTACTTGGCAGTTGCTCGGTACGTTTTCTGAAAGTAGAAGCAACGTCCGTTTTATATTGTACCTAAACCCCCTTATCGGTCTCTATATCCAGCAGTCCCAAGTTATACAACCTGTCAAATCCGTATCCATCGTTGCTTCATTCGATCATGGCTGCCATCACTGTGGAAATATCGTATATAGTTTCATCACTGCGCTTTCAAGCACTTTTCGTTCGTATTCGTCGTCGATTCCGTTCGCAAGCTTCTCGCAACATCCATCTACAAGCCAACCTTCAACCCACCAACGCTTCCCAAACCTTCCTTCACATCTTCTGCTTGCTTGTTGCCCTTGAGTTCGCCTAGAATATGTGATCAGCCAGCTATTCTTGGGTTTTGAACCGTTTTCACTTCTTTGCCCCATCTTCGGCAGCACCGTCATGAACCTAACCCGCAAACACAAGAACAAAAGATGCAAATCAAAATACAGACAAATTTCTTTCTTGAAAGCCTCAAGTCAATTCTTGAATGCACATACCTTTAAAAAAGTCCTCTCCTTCCTTCATTCCCTGCGCCTGCATCTTCTTCGCCTCCGCCTCCGCCTTGGCCTTGAAGAACATGATGCCAACCTTCTCAATGACCGGATCCAAAGCGCCGGTCATATACGCAGCACCAAGCGCGATTGCAATAATTGCCACAACAACAGAGGCGATGAGGTATATGTTGGCCATTCTAGCGATTGATGTCTGGCTGAGACTGCTGAACCGTTCGATTGTTGAAATTACTGGAAATGTTTCAGGGAAATGTGAATGCGAATACCAAAGAAAAGCTTATAAAAACATAAGAAAGAGAAATCCAGCTTCACTTAAATGCTGCGATATCTGCCCTTCCCGCTCATGACGTTCATCGACCCCTGTCCCGCGTTCTTGGAAACTGGCACTCAGCAAGTTTTCTAGCAACTCTGCAAGACAGTGTTCACTGAGTGGCCAATATTGCAGGTCTTTGCATATGGTATGTTTAACTTGAAACTCGATAGAATAGTCTGCCGAAATATGGCCGTTAGCTGGAGGATGAAAGAAGGAATTTGAGACGAGCAAAGGAATCAGGATGAGGTGGCTGATGGCACGTGATCGACCCGGTAAAAGCATTGGCCTTCTCGCCGCGCTATCGTCTTTCGTCTTCTCATCAATCTCACGCCGCAAGCCAAAGAAAGACACCCGCTCTCCAACCCCTATATAAACATGAAGCCATGTAAAATCTAAAGGTATATTCCTCTCACTCACTTAAATCATCATGGTCTCCAAGCCTCCCATCCTAGCCTCAGCCGCCGTCCTCCTCGGCGTCTTCTACCAACTAATCCTACGAGATATCATCTTCGTGACATTCGGCCTAGGGAGAACTTACAATCACATCGAGGACTTCCCGTATGCTTGCCGCAGGCTCAGACATTCGTTGCTGGAGTCTTGTGAGGATCTTGTGTTGGATGGTGAGGGTCGGAGACTTTATGCTGCTTGTTCGACCATAAACAGTCGTAAGGAGTGGACGCCGAAGTCAGTTTTGATTTCTTGTATTTCGGCTCGATTTATCAATTCCTCCTTGGGACTTCATTGCAAGTGCGTGAATTGAAGGATTGGCATCTGCTTTCCTTCCATTCTCACGTGGTTCAGAAGTCGGGTTACCGAAGTCCTCACCTGAAAGTGAATGCATCTCTCAATACTTCAATACCTACTACTATCTTTTACTAAATTTTCACCAGCGGCAACAACTTCAACATATCAGCCCGAGAAGGCAAAGACCACATCTCCGTCCTCTCCATCGACTCCGCCTCAGCTCTCTACGACGTACAGCCACTCGAAATCACCGGCACCTACACGTCCTCCAGTGGCGGGAATGACATCGATCTCCTCGGTCTCGATCTGGAAGTCCTATCAGACTCCCAGCTTCGATTCTGGATCGTCAATACCAGACCGCCTACCGATGAAGCAGGCAATGCGTTGGATCCCGCCGTGGTCGGCGCAAATTCTACAATCGAAGTGTTCCACTTGACTCGAGGTTCGTCAAAGCTAGAGCATGCGAAGACGATACTGAGTGATGCTGTGTTGACTCCTAATAATGTTGCTGCAACTAGCAATGGTGGCGTTTGTGGTCACCAATGACCACAATGTCAAGATCGGACTCGTACCATCGCCTCCCTACAATCCAAACATGTTTTATTAACAAAGTCCCAGTCCCGCGCCTTTGACATGCTCCTAGGAGGCGGCAGCGTCGCCATCTGCCCCACCCCCGAAAGCTGCCACACCGCCTCAAAAGGAACCTTCACCTTCCCCAACGGCATCGTGCGCGATCTAGACGGCTTGTACTACGTCTCCAACGTCCCCCGCGGCACAATCTCCGTCCTACAACTCCGGCCCGAAAGCAAAACGCTCGTCAACATCGAAGGCATCTACATCGGCATGCCCATCGACAATCTATCCATAGATGCCAATGGCGACATCTTCGGCGCGGGCTTCCCTAAGGTGCTGCCGCTAGTCAAGGCGCTTTCTGATCCATGGAACACGGCTGTGCCTTCTACAGTATTCCGGATCCGCAAGGTGGCTGAAGGGGAAGGGGTACGTTGGGAGGTCACGAAGGTGCTGGAGGACATCAAGGGCAAGTATGTTTCGGGGGCTACGACGGCTGTTTATGATGCTCAGATGGGGCGATTCTTCTTCGGGGGCGTCATGGCGCCGTTCGTGGCTGTATGTGAGAGGAAGCAGGTTCTGTAAGTGTATGTATCCAATCTCCGCTCAACATATGTACGCGCTCTACTTTACATAATTTAGCTCCATCGAAACTCGCTACGTACTTACTGCTCAGAGACTGCTGTTTACAAAGCTAGTTCGCTCTTCGTCACTCTCTAGAATCTCGCCCTCTTCAAGTTCGTACTCATCAATCTTGTCTTCTTCGCTTTTGTCGGGCTTTTTGGTTTCGTTGTGGTCATTGGCCGGGTCGTTGTGCTCGCCGATCTTGGGTGTTTCTGTGGCGGCAAGGGTTTCCACGGACTCAGGCTCTTTGATATGATTGAGATCATTGACCGCGCTGCTATGCTCTCCGAATTGGGATGATTCCGTAGAGGCAAGATTTTCTTTAGGATCAAACTTTTCGATATAACTTTGGTTATCAACTGGGCTGCTGTTCTCTCTGTCATTGGATGCCTCCGTGACGGCAAGCGTTTCCACGGGGTCATGCCTTTTGATATGGCTGTGGTCATTAGCCGCGCTGCTGTACTTTCCGACATTGTGAGCTTCCGTGGGGGCAACGTTCTTCTTGGGATCCAGCTTCTCGACAAGACTGTGGTCATCAACCTGGCTGGTATCAGGTTGGCTGCTATGCTATCCGGTATCGGGTGCTTCTTCGGTGGTGAGGTTTTCCTCGGGCTCTTCGACATGATTGTGGTCATCCGCCGGGCTGCTGTGTTCTTCGACCTTGGATGCTTCCGCGGGGGTAAGGTTGTCCTTAAATTGAAGCTTTTCGGGCCTACCTGCTCTCCCGCCATCTTCCGCGACAATCACTTGTTCAATAGGAGCGGTCTCAGAAGCACCTACATATCGAGAGTTAGTTTTGCCCTGATAATGATTTTCCGTGGAGCATTTTCTCGGGAGGCAAAGTGAGCAACTTACTAGTGTAGTCCACTGCGTCGTTCGCCATGATCACCCCTCCAACGATTGGTTCTCTTGTGGAAGCCAATTCTTCTGCTGGCGCTCGAACCAATTGGGTTGTGCCTTGTGCATGGAAGTTAGCACTGCTGAGTTGATAGGATGCGACAAACTTACCAGTGTCAGGTACATTGTCCACTGCGGTTTGCTCGCTGGCTTGAATGGTCTCTCCAGCAGGTTCCATGAAAGCATCACCGTGTATTGGTTCAACTGTATCTGCAGTATCACTGACTTCCCGGGACTCTTCGTCGTTGCGTAGCTTTTCGGGCGGGCTCATTTCCTCAGTGTGGATAGGGTTTCCAGGCTTTTCGTTTTCGCGTCGCTTTCCGGGAGTACCCATCTGCTCACTGCCGGTAGGGGTTACAAACACTTCATCTGTGCCTTTCTCGGGTAGGGTTTTCGGCTCGACGTCTGTAAGTTTTTCAGGCTCGTCTCTGCGTCGCTTTTCGGGTGGGTTCATTTCACCACGCTCGCGGCCTTGACGTCCGTCGAGGCTTGCAGTGGTGCGAGAGCGCTTCATGGAAGACCTATCTGAAGAATGGCCACCATTTGATTCCACAAGACCATGTTCCGACATACCAAAGGATGCACCTAGCAAACTATCTTGGCCGTCCTCGAGACCGTCGTCTGGCAGATCTTCCCAGTCCTTATTGTCCGACAATATGTCAGTGTTTTGTTCAACTGGTGGTGAAAAGCCAAATCGGGACGGGCCCATGGCTCCAACAGATGCGGAATATGAGCCACCCCCTTGGAAAGCGTTGCTCGCATACTTTGGTTGGTTCGAAGATGAAATTGTGCGGACTGGGAGACGCGGCTTGTATGGGTATTCGAATCCAATGAGCTTGGCTAGTTCAACCAAATCCTTCTCTTCGAACTTGTAGCCACTGGATGTCTTCTCAGTAGAGTTGAACTTCTGTGCTCCTGCCTCCAATCTTAGCGTCTCAAGGGTTGGAAGTTTGGCGAACCGGAAGAGACGCTGCGCGTACGCAATTGCTTTGTCGGCCATGCACTTGACAAGTTTGTGTAGGGGCTTTATCCTGTCCACCGTGTCAGGATCGTCAAGTTGCTTTGCTAGGTCCATGCCATCGTTTAATATGGCCGCAAGAGCCTGGACAGACACGTTCTCGGTCCGATGTACAACTACATGGCGAAGGAACTGGCAACGGGCAAAAAGGCCCTTCATGGGTCTACAGCAATGTACCGGAGCAGAGAGTAGGAATTTGTCGAAGCAGAGCCTGGCGTATAAATTCAACTCGATATCAAAGTCACTTTCCCAGCTTTGTCTGGCCATGAAATCTGGATAATTCTCCATGCCATGCCTGAAACAGGCTTCCTCCAAAGCCCTCTATAAATGAAAGGAAAGTTGCAGTCAGCATGCAACCCTGAAAAACGGAAAATGGTCGGTAGGGGCAAGAGATACTGTGTCAAGGTATAGGTCCTGCTCGAAAGAAAAACCACGCTTGAAAACGTTGACTTACCATGATTGGATATAGGAGCTGGTATTGAAATCCCGTTGGCAAAGAATCCCGAGTCGATTTGACCTTGTCGTAGTCACCAAGACCGTATTCGCTCTTTGGACCTGGCGAAATAGCACCTCGATTGGAACTATGCGCCTGTGAAGATTTCTGTGCCCCGAATGCGAACAAAGGGCCCCTAGCGGCTGGAGAGGCTTGCGTACGCGACGCTCTTGTACTGTTGAATGTGACCCCGAAGTTTTCAGAAGTTGAGGTAGTCGCTTTGTTCCCAGTGTCCTGTTGCAACCGCAGACTTCCATCAACTCCTGTCACCAAACATCCATCCTTCACCATGATCTCGATGAGGCTGACGATAGTCTCGACCTCCAAGTTCCCCGTAATCTGCTTTTCGCCATCATAATGTTGGCGGACAACATGGGAAATATCGGCCGACGTGGTGGCTTGTATATTGCAGTCGAGAAAGAATTCGGAATAGGCTTTGTGGACAAGTTGTTTAGGCGATAGTTGATTGGGAGACGACTGCTTGCTTGGAGGGATCGCGCGCGATGGATTGCGTCCTGCAGAGTGTTTAGGAGCCTGCGTCTTCTGAACCCGCATACCGTTTCTGTGGCGCTGCGGGGCACCGGCAGGCGGCCGATTGTTTTTTCTCGAGTCGATCGGCGCCATCTGAGGTGCAGAGTCGAGGTTACCAACGACCTCGGGCTTCTGAGGTGTTTGTGGAAGATGTAGGCTGCTGGTATATTGGACGCGCCACGAGGTTGTAAACGCGCTGCCCAAAACACTGCAACTGCACGCCCATTCACCAAAGTATATCTTCATTTTTGCGTCATATTTCTGCTTCCAGCCCCTCCAATTGGAATTTTCTGTCCCTCCGCCTGCTCATAAAGTTTAACAACGGGCAAGTGAATGAAAGCATCATTGAGTAGAAGTTGGGAGAAGTATATAGGAGACTCGGTCCGTTGAGATCGAGAACAATATATGACGGAGACAATTCTTCCGAGGGGAGGAAGACTTTCGAGCTTAGAATAGATAAGTACGTCTGTGAGATGTCCTCTTACTGAGGATTATTTCACGGAGACGGGCGATGCATTTACAGCATTGGTTTCACAGGGTCGCTGCAAGAAGCAGTCGGTGGGTGCAAACGATACGTCTAGCAAATTTCAAATTATATGCTACTTGTCTTCAAAGAGTAGAGACCCTCTTATCATAGCGTGCGCTTTGCTGGGCGGGCAACTTTTCGTCACCCAAAAAAATACCCTCACTCTAATCCATGCCATGATACTTTTTTACAAATACTGCCTTGCTTCTCTTTTAGACCCTCAGCTTTGCCAGCTTTGCCCTATCAGCCTGGGTTTCGGGATTTGAGCTCGCCTCAGATGTTGTCTTTGTGCTTATGCTTCCATCATGTTCATTCTCCCCAATTCACAGCATCATGGTCATTTCACTCGTTCACAGAACAGAGCCTTTTTTAACTTCTTGCCACCAGGCTCCATATCTACGTCCCATCTTTAAGTTCTGCAGAGAAGCAAACTCAACAAGCTCACTTTTTAGATGTATCGTAGTCTTCAAGCTGCTGCTGAGGGGTTCAGAGTCAAATGATTTCACGAGACAAAAATAATGTCAGGTTATAAATAGTATCTGGAGACGGAATTTATATTAGAACCACAAGAAAGGGGTAGCAGAAGCAGCGATGTACACCTTTTTTCCCCATTCGAAAACCTAATTGGGCCGAACAGGTGGGAGAGAATTAGCTTGGAACAGAGAAAACAGTTCATAACGTAAAGCTCGGAATCAATCTATTCCAGACTCTTATTCTCAGCTTCTAGTCACTCGAGAGATGACTCGCGATTCTTCTCAGCCGAGAAGCATAGAGTTAAGACAACAATCTCCAGTTCATCTAAGGAATTTACATTCGTCTGATCAGTTAGGAAGCACGAGTCTACGAGAAGCGCAACTTCTATTCACTTGCCCGGGTAATTGTTTCCTTTGCCGTCGGCAAAAAAGTAGACGTATAGTTTTAAATAAGTAGAACTTGGTCGAAAATACCTATGCTGTATAGTGGAGCGGTAACGCGCGCCTTAATGTATGGAAGCAGTGTAATTTAATGACATTACACATCAGTCTGCATAGGGACGCGGTCTTCGCCTACTATGTAGGAAAGTATGAAGGCCTAAAACGTGAGTCAACGGGACCTGTTTTACTGTATTTGCGCAACGTTACCTCTAGCAATGCAAGTTTTCCCCAGGGGAGCGCACAACAATGAATGATTACATCTATTGGTCCACCGTGCGTCTTAGTGCGCTATTCCCCTCCTAGGATAGATACGTCGAGACCTATAATGGGACTAAGCGGTGGAGAGAAGGCGGGACAAAGCGGTGGATAATAACTCGAACATTCTTAAAACATTTTGAAAAGTATAACTCTCTATTTTCCCTCCGTATTAAAAAGTATATACTAACAAATTATAGTTTTGCAAATTTTTGTCTTTGTTTCGACTTGTTACCCGAAATTAAACGAGCCTCTTTTTAATAAATTTCCCCGTATATTTCCCCGCTAATAAATTAAATCTTTATAAATTACCTTAGACTTTAATATAAGATATTTAATA
>QGMK01001273.1:0-11432 GCA_007825345.1 Lachnellula suecica | reverse complement strand
GGTATTGAGGTGGAGGTGGAGGTGTTTTGAGGATGTGCGGATTGGGATGTGGTGGTTAGGTCTAGGGATTCTTGGGAGTCCGTCGAGTCCCCGGGACTTTTGCTCTCGATTTCATATTGACCTTTTGGTTTTTCGCGTTGTGGCTGTTTTTTGGGTAGGTTGCAGAGTAAACAGCCTAGAATACTCGAAATAGACATTTGGCCGCAGAAGTTAAGAGAAGCGAAAAAAATAACAAGAACCTAAGGAAGAAACGGCAAAAAGGAAGATATGTATTTATTGAATGTTGAAAGGAACAAGAACGCGAGACGGAGATATGAAGCAATGCAATGCAAGTATGGCGAAAAGAACTGGATATAAGATGCAAGGCCCCAATCCACAATTCTCCCCCATGATTCGCCTTTCCGAGCGTCGGAAGTCCACTGATTGCAACTGCAGAGCGGGTCGCGCGGCGGGATGGCCTTGCCGATGTCTAAGGATCTGTACTTACAGGTTCTGGCTTCTATTGGTAATGCGGCCAAGTCTGCTGTGTGGGATTGCTTATCAATTGTAGGACGGGCAAAAGTGGGAGGCAGGCACGTGATAGTGAATACTCCTGCAGGGGTTGGAATGTGTGGTTAGATTTGTGGTTAGATTTGAGGAAGCGATTACTATTCATCGTCGTCACTGTCGTCGCCGAATATAGCTTTGAAAACTGCTTCGCCGGCCTTTTGGCCTTCTAACGCTTCGTTTCTTTCCACGTCAATGACCACCTCTTTCGGCTCCTCTTTTATCACTGGTTCCGAGTCCGGGAAATGGCGGCTCATCGTGTGGTCCCAGTTCTGATTCCTCATCATTTCATCTATTACATTGCGGGAAACGAGATCTGGAGCCGTGTTTCGAGATGTGGCCGCTTCGTCGGTATGCTCTGTTGAACCGGGTTGCACGTGTGCGGGAGGCTTGACGTTGAAGCGCTTACACAATAATCGGGTAGGGTACCAGTCTTGTGAGCTCCTGGTCATTGGGCCGTACATTCCAAGCCTTGCAGCTTGTTCCGCAGGGTCTTCAGGTTTGGGCGCGGGTTTGCTGAGTAATGAGGTGCCGGAATCTAGGGCATCTGATGCCAGTTTTGGTGCTGCGGTCGATGAGGTGAAGCGTGTAGCCATCATGCCTGACATGGGTTTGAAGATTTGCGCGCAGTTGGCAAATTCGTTGAGTTCTTTTAACCAATCGTTCTTTGATATACCAGGGGTCTTTTCTGGCATGTCTGCAACGATACCGGCTTGATATTCAAGATATGCTCGGTATCGGTTCCGTTTTGACTCGTCTTCGCTATATGGCATGAAACCGCTAGCTCCACGGCTAAGTGCAGCATCGGCAGTGAACTTGTCGATTTTTGGTATTTGGGCTATAAATTGCTTTTGTCGTTCTTCTTCGGTCAAGTTGTAACCTGCTGGAATCTCCCCAAGAGCTGCCGGAAGATTTGATTTCCCAGATGCAGAAGCAAGTCTATCTCGTGCTGCTGGACTGAGAAAATCGAACACTGATTTGCCCGGAAGAGCTGCTTCTCCCAATATTGCAGCTCTAGATTTCGGATCAAGCTTAGATACTTTAGCTGCATCTGCAGTTGATAAATATGCTGCTGCTAACCCAGGTTTTGGCACTTTGGAAGATTTCCAGTCTTGCGGTATCTCTGGAGGTGCATATTGTCCAGCGGATTGGATGATTGAAGAAAACTCGTCGCTGTTGCTGAGTATAAATCCGTCCAGGGGCAGACGGCCGTCGTGACACTTTCGAAATCCAAGTGAAGCCTTGGCCATTGCTGCCTTTTTAGAGATGAAGACAGGTTTCGATTTGAGTAATGGGTTCACAGATCCATTCGCAGGCTTTTTCTTTTTCTTGTCCCCTCCGATTACTCGATTGTATGATATTCGCGGTCCAATTTCGTAAGGATCTTCGTCATCTGATCCAGTGTCGTTCAATATTCCAATCCCAATTCCACCACGCACAGGCTTCTTCTTTTTAGATGTTTTTGGGCCCAAGAAATTCGTAGGAGAGTCGTCCTCGTCGTCTGACTTGACTGTATCCGATCCAGGCCCAGCACTTGGAGTTAACTTCGTCTCGCCTTCAAATCCTAAGCCCTTGTGGTCGTTCTTTTTGACGAAACTAATCATATGTGTGTTTTCTGGTGCAAAGATATGCGTAGCATTATTGTCGTCTGCTCGTTCCGCGCCTTCTAGACGTGCTTTCCGCCGCACTTTCGGTCCGACTCCTTGCCCCTCTTTCCAGCCCATTTTCTTCAGGAGCTTGACTCCAACAGTCTCGCCTTCTGTTCGAAACAAGTCTATAAGCGCCCCACGCCGTACAGCATCATCCTGGGTAGTTCCAAGACCAGCGAAACCATTTGCCGTCTCTACTCGCTGTGCTTCGGCGGCATCCGCGATATCTTCATCGTCCATAAAGTCCTCCGGCCGTTGTTGAGGCGCTTTGGGAGCATCTTTCTTTCGATTCGTTCGAGAGGATACGAAGGTCGATGGGGTCCATCCTTCTTTGGATCCTACTGTATTGAAGTATCTGCATGTCGTCAGTAATTTGCTTGGCTTCTTAAAATGTGTATGATATCTTACCCTGCACTGTACCCCCCAGTAAAAGCACCATGAAGACGCTTTAACCCCCTCTCATCTCTAACATCCTGCTTCCAGACCGGCACGTAAGATCCATCGTCTCGCACATCGGGATCGAGGGGAGGTAGTGGTGTTCCAAAGGCTACGAAGGGCGATTGTTGAGCTTGAAGGTCGGCTTCGAAGGTTGTGCGGGACCGTTTGCCGGACATAGTGACGGCATATGAGCTGGTTGCCCTCACGGAGAACTTGTTGGCTGGGAGGCTGGATATGTACAAGATTCGGGACGGGAAGGCTGAATGGGTTCAGCCTTGTGGTGTAAAGGAGGAATTTAGATCAATGGATACTATTGGTCTGTTAAGCGCGAATGTCACGGCTGAGCTAATCTAGACGCCAAGCTCTTGCCGCCGTCGGGCTGCGTGATCCTTGTCTTGTTCATCGGAACCCGACCGAGACAGGATTCTTTCAAATCCCATGCGTTTCACTGTCAGCAAGGGTAAGATTCTTATCAAAGTATCTACACTGTACATACACTTTACATGTATTTGTATTTATATATCCGGCTGTGAGGTTTTGTCTAGCTTAGAAGTCCTCTTACGAAGGAGTCCTGCTTTTCGTTTGCTTCGGGTGGTTACGTGGAATTGGCTCTCGTTCTCTCGCTGCGTTGAGCCCAGCCGCATGGTCAGCCAGCCATGCATCTGGGGAGGAAACCCGGTTCTAGGTATGCACATTGCCCGTGGGGATAGCTACAGCAACACCTTCTTCCCATAGGCTTTCCTCATAATCCATACGGTTCCCCGGGGCTTTATAAATACCCTATAAATATCAATTCATGAGATGGAAAATTCAGATATTACAGTAAGATTAGGGTAAGATTAGACTGTTGTCGACATTCTCGTACCTGAGCGGGTCTTCCCAAGAACGAGCTTCGGGTGCTGGAAAACGGGAAAACGTCTGTAGATTTAGTACGGCCTAGAGAACGGCGAATTGCTCCGCTCATGACAGTCGGGGTAAGTCCTGGGCCCCTATTTTTAAGCCTCTGCATCTCTTCACGTGCATAACCATAACAATAAATAAGACTCTAATTTCTCGTAAATGTAAATACGCATCAAACTCCTGCGCTGTCATACCCCTCTATGCGACCGAGAACACGGTATCAGGTCCATGCCTGGGAAGGAAGTCTGTGCTGCCCGAATTCAACTTTGTTGACCATCGACCCGAGAGACCAGCCACCTTTTCCGTCTGAACTAATCCCCAGATTTATCGCCAACCAACTTCCTCAAAGACCCGCGTGCAACTTCGTCCTCCGCCCAAGCAACACATCAACCCTTCCATATTTCCTTCCGTCTATCTCCCGATTACACAGCAATCGCACATCCTGCTCCGTCCAGCTGGAGTCCAGTTGTTTCAGAAGTGACGTCGGTTAAGCCAGAAGCCTTCCCCCTTCCCATCAGGGGTCGCGGACAGAGGGCCGCAACAGGGCCCTGCTCCTTCGGCTCAGGCTGATTGCTACTGCGACTGCAACCTGGTCGAACGACCATGGCCACCACAACATCAGCAGTATCGCCCTCTACAGTTGAGCGCAACGCCTCCCGCAGAACCCAATCCAGCTCCACGTCCAGCAGGTCGCAGTCGACGAGGACCAAACCCGCCGTTCCTCCCAGCCCTCACCGCACCCACTCCTCGCACCATCGCACATCCTCGCGCCACGGCGCCGTCGAGGAGATTCTGCCGCAAGCAAACTATGAGACTTCGAACGTCGCGCAGGCACATCGAAGAAGCTCCAGCAAGGACCGTCCATCGCGGACCGACTCCAGCAGAAGCGCATCCGGCCATCACCATCGATCTCACCACAGTCGCCATCCATCAGACATGTCTACAGCCGTGGCAAACGGCGGAGGGCCCGCTCCCGTGGTGACGCCCCAGGAGTCGAGGACTTCGGGGAGGTCTGGGAAATCGAGGACGACTATCCCAGCCCAGACGGGCAATTGGGTACTGGGAAAGACAATCGGTGCTGGCAGTATGGGCAAGGTGAAGCTAGCTAGGAGGCCAGAGGGGGGTGAACAGGTAGGCTTTGTTTCTGCCCACATTTTTGTTCTCTCAATGCTAATCATTATCTACAGGTTGCTGTCAAGATCGTCCCACGAGGATCTACTGATGATGGACATAATCAGAGTGCTGCAGATAGGGCGCGTGCCGACCATTCCAAGGAAGTTCGCACAGCGCGAGAGGCTGCTATCGTCACTCTCTTGGATCACCCCTATATCTGCGGCATGCGAGATGTAGTGCGCACGACGTATCACTGGTATATGCTTTTCGAATATGTCAATGGGGGGCAGATGCTGGATTACATTATCTCACACGGGAGGCTGAAGGAGAAGCAGGCGAGAAAGTTCAGCAGGCAGATTGCGAGCGCTCTGGACTACTGTCACAGGAACAGCATTGTCCATCGAGATCTCAAAATCGAGAACATTCTGATAAGCAAGACGGGGGACATCAAAATCATCGATTTTGGCCTGAGCAATCTGTTTGCTCCGCGGGACCATTTGAAGACTTTTTGCGGGAGTTTGTACTTTGCAGCGCCGGAGTTATTGCAGGCCAAGGCTTATACGGGACCTGAAGTTGACGTTTGGAGTTTTGGGATTGTGCTTTACGTTCTGGTGTGCGGAAAGGTGCCTTTTGATGACCAGAGCATGCCCGCATTGCATGCAAAGATTAAGAAGGGTATCGTAGATTATCCTAGTTGGCTCTCACCTGGTAAGACGCCTCATGTCATACTTTACAAACATACTAACAACCTACAGAATGCAAGAACCTCATCTCTCGAATGCTTGTCACCGATCCAAAGCAGCGTGCTAGCCTGCAAGAAATAATGTGCCATCCGTGGATGATCAAGGGGTTCGGATCACCACCAGAAAACTACCTACCAATCCGCGAGCCACTCCAAATGCCCCTCGATCCAGCTGTCATCCAAGCTATGACCGGCTTTGACTTTGGACCACCAGAGTTAATCCAGAGTCAATTGACTGAAGTCATTGACTCGCAGGAATATCAGCGAGCTATCCGAATGGCAGTACAAGAGCGCGAGAGCCAGGGACCTCCAAGAGATCCCGAGAAGAAGAGAGGGTTTGGGTTCGATTTTTACAAGAGGAGAAATTCCAACAGCCGGGACACTCTCACAACACCCAGTTCCGAAGGCCTAGCACTTGGAAGTGATCCTGTCAACGCTTTCCATCCCTTGATCTCAGTCTACTATCTTGTTAGAGAAAAGCAGGAACGCGACAGACTTGCAGCAAATCCAGGAGCTACAAGCATGCCGCGTACTCCAGGTGAGGCGCCTTTGCAGATGCCCGAGATCCCAGCAGCACCAAAAGCAGCACATACCAATGCGGCGGCGTATGAGATGCCTGGTGAGAAAGCGACAGGAGGACGATCGAGGCCACGTGCTCGAACACATGGCGAAGACGATGCTGTGGAGGCTATGAAGCACTTAAAGGTGGGTGGTGCAAGCAATGCAAGCGGCCCAACATCGCCTGCTATTATTGAGCCTCCCCAAGAGCAGCCCCACCGAAAAGAAAGCACCGCAGCGGGAATTCTACGACGTTTCAGCACTAGGAGACGCAAGGATTCCGATAGATCACACCCACCTCAGGTTGCTGTTCAATCATCACATGAGCATAACACTCTGAGAAAAAGCTTCAGTGTTAGACGGACACGTGAACGTGAGACTGAAGGTCCACCATCGTCAATACTGCGATCAGGAAGTAGTCAACCTCAACACAACGATCTTTTAGAACCACCCAGATCTGCCGATAATAACGCACGGAATGCCAAGGGAATAGGAAGATCTACGAGCGTCAACTCGGCCGAGTTCAGACGAAAAGAAAATAGGAGGGGTGCTTCAGAGGCACTTCCCCCGAAAGTTACATACAAAGAGCCACCTCCAACAAGCGGTTCGGATCACTCGATTGTCAATGAGAAATCTCGTGAGTCCGACAAAACCCACCTAAACCCCAAAGCTGCCACCATGAGAGCCAAGTCTCTTGGCCATGCAAGACGGGAGAGTATCCAAGCTCGACGCGCACGGAGGGAGGAGTCCCGAGAAGCGAACGTCCCAGAGGAAACCGATGGCGATGCTGGCGACGCAAGTGGCCTGTCCACAGACCGCGTGGACAACGCCGAAAACGTAAAGCCAGTCTTCCTCAAAGGTCTATTCAGCGTCTCCACAACATCCACAAAACCCGTCTACGCAATCCGCGCAGACATCATCAGGGTGTTGAAGCAACTGGGAGTAGAATACAACGAAATCAGAGGCGGCTTCAGCTGCCGCCACACGCCCTCCATCGACCTCAAGAAAATCGTCGACCTGCCCCCAAGCAGCCACGGTAACCAAACGCCAGGCCATAAGCGCCGAATCAGCTTCGGCGGCTTCATGGGAGGCAATAACGCCGAGCGCGACCGCGAGGATTTTAGAGACGCGCAGCGATCACCGCGCACGCCAGGCCGGTCCCGCGGCGACACAAGCTACACCAACTCCGACGCGAGCGACGAGAGCGTGCCCCGCCAAGGTGGAGGCGGAGGCTCCTCATCGCGCGCCGTAGGCGAGACGAGCACACATGTGCAGAGCGAGCTGGGTGGCAGCATGGTGCTCGAGTTCGAAATCTTCATTGTCAAGGTGCCGCTGCTGTTTCTGCACGGCATACAGTTCAAGAAGCTGCTGGGGCCGACGTGGAATTACAAGAGGATGGCGGACCAGATCTTGGGAGAACTGAGACTATGAGACGGAGGGTCATGATTGGACGCGAGCTGGAGCATGGGCGAATACACGGACACGAATTTCCTTACGTTTTTGACGGGTCGCGAGCGCGGGCGAGCAGAGCAGAGCAGAGCAGAGCATAGCGTCGTTTGGTTGCGCATTACTTTTTATCTTCATGGCTGGTTGGTAGCAGAAACACACGTAATTTTTTCGAGTGGAGGTGGAGGTGGAAGTGGAGGGTTCCCTTTGTCTTCGTGTGGGGGAACGGGAACATGTAGGATTTGGATTCTTGCTTTGATGGGTGGATGGGTGGGGGGAGGATTTAGTATTGATATGAGCAGGAGGGGGAGGTAGAAATGAGATGGGTGTTGGGGCTTGAATTATGACATGTGTTTGTGTGGTTTGTGAGATTTGTGAGTGATATGTGGTGTGGTGGGCAAGTGCCGCCTTGAATACGCTTCTTTCCCCGCACGTTCTGGTTTTGACAATATAAGGAAGCGTCGATGCATGTTCCGCCTAGGGTAATTATTTAGTTACCGCCATGCACGAGCAATGCATTTTCCATTCTCTCTGATGCGGCGTAGGTAGAGGGTAGAAAGGTCTAGCCGGACCCCCCTCCCCCCAATGGCCGCGTAGAGTTTAGCAAGACTTAAGTATTGCTTGAAGAAGGGTTGGGAAATATTGTACGCTGGTCTTACCTATTGCGGGGCCATCCGCCGGTAGCTAAGAGTTCACCTGGTGGTTGTTTAAGGTTCCCCAAGCGTGTCTTACGTATGGTTAATCTGTTTGATTCGTGGGTCTTTGTATGATTACGTGTTTTCCATCGTTGATGTTCGAGATTGTTTCTTTTAATATACTTTATCCATTTCTGTCTCGCGATACGGTTGGGTTTGTACGAGCGCCTTTTATGGGTGGTCCCCTCTACTCCTCCAAGTCAATTTTACGCGTCTTTTCCTTTTGGTACGGGCGTAAAAAGGGAATGTGAAACATTGGGTAGGCTAATTATCTGGGTAGCAATTTAAGCTTAAACGCCAGACGGTTATTATTATAAGCACACCGGTGTGCTGGTCCGAAGATTCAGGCTTCAGATCTCCCTATTCTTTTCATGTACCGCTCTATTTTCTTCGCGCCGACTTCTTAGCAAAAATCCAGAACAGCATACAAAAAATGAATGGAGGAATGTCCATGTAGATTCGTACAGTATAGCTAAAAGGCTTTGCACAATCTGATTGGCTCGATATAATACATCCAAGCCACCTTCAGCCGCACCTGCGCAACACCTCGCCAAAGAGAAGGCTCTCTCTCTTCTTTCATAACAAGGTCCACAAAATGCGCCTCCTCAATTCCAAAACCCTCCTCCTCAAGGAGTTCATGGGCGAGTCCAACTTGCCGCCCTACGCGATTCTCTCGCACACGTGGGGCGAGGACGAGGTTAGCCTGCAGGACACAGCGCGCTCGGGCTGGCAGCTGAAGGCGGGGTACCGTAAAATTAAATATTGCTGTCAGCAGGCTGCGAAAGATGGGTTGAAGTGGGTGTGGGTTGATACGTATGTAGATCTATACAAGCGTGGTGGAGCTCAACTGACTGGGGCATGTAGGTGTTGCATTGACAAAACCAGCAGCGCAGAGCTATCTGAAGCGATTAATTCCATGTTTCGCTGGTACCAGCTGTCAAAAGTATGCTACGCCTACCTCTCGGATGTCGAGCTCCGCGATGGTATGGAAATGCTTCCAGACTTCCCCAAAGTGCCGTGCAAGTTTGGGAAGAGTAGATGGTTCACGCGCGGCTGGACACTGCAAGAGCTCGTTGCTCCGAGCCAGGTTGTTTTCTACTCACAAGACTGGGAGTTAATCGGGACTAAGGATGATATCTCTACCTTGCTGGAAAAAATCACTAGGATCGATTCTTACTTCTTGCTGGGTGCGCCAATAGAGTTGGCTAGTGTGGCTGACAGAATGACTTGGGCCGCGACGAGGACAACTACGCGGACGGAGGACATGGCCTATTGCCTCCTGGGGATTTTTGACGTGAACATGCCGCTCTTGTACGGCGAAGGCCAAATAGCATTTGCGAGGCTGCAAGAGGAGATTATGCGGACGTCCAATGACCAGTCGCTATTTGCATGGAGTCGCAGCTTGGAGTTGGCCGTGGCAGAGCACGCAAGCTCTGGACCCAACGGCCTAATAGTGGCAGACCACAGTGTCTTTTCAGGGGGTGCAAAGCTTCTCGGAGGACTTCTAGCAGATTCTCCCGCAGACTTTTTGAACGTCAAAAGCATCGAAGTCCTCAAGAACTGGCCTGGGTACCATGGTAACCCTCCTACGATGCACTGCAAATGCGTGTACATAGACCTGCCGGTGCCGATAACAGAACGGGAGGAAAGATCATCTGGCGTATTTTACGCCGTTCTCGGCTGCCACCTGCGCGGTGACCGTACAAAGCTCCTCGCAATTGCCCTGCGCCACTGGGGAACTGTTGGCCGCTATTCAGGACGTTTCGCTGGCCTGGTTCTGGTTCCGTATACCGACCGGCTCCTATCGGACAATGAACATATCAAGGATCAAATGAAAAGCCTGCAAATCAAGCGAGAGGTTGCCATATCGAATTATGGGAGTTTCATTCTCGTCGACTTACCCCATGCGCAACCTTCAGCCGCTTTCGGTTATGGAAAGCCGACGATACATTTTCGCCAAGGCGCAGTCTACGATTCTGAGACTGAAACTATCTGGTCTGGCCTACCCTCGCGCAACCCGCAGGCTGTGCTAGTCTTCAACAGTGATGCACGCCCGAGTTTTGCTGTTGCGCTGTGGCTTCAGACCGTTAGCATGGGCAAAGCCTCTGTCGAACGCATCCCATCAAACCAAGCTGTGACCAGCGCCTACCTTCTAAATAGACTGTTCGAGAGGCATTCTATGTCTTCGTCAGAAATTGATAGGCATTCGTTTAAGTGGCTTAGTGATCGCGGGGAGTTTGAAGCGGCTGTGCGCTCAGAGTCGGATAAGACAGAACGGTGGGAGCCGAGCACGGTTCTGGTGCATGTTACGCTGCAAACAAGAGAAGTTGCGGTGGTAAATGGAAGAGTCTTCTTCGGCGTTGTTAAAAAGGAATAGTGGGACAGTGGGCAAAGGGAACGCGACGTCGACTTTCTCGACGCGCAACCGACATCGGACCTTTGTTCTTGATGACCATTGATCATATCATAATCAATTGGACTTCGTGCCTCGTGAAGCCATAGATAGATCTTCCAAAGCTTGTAGGCAAAGCACACAGTAGGAAAGAAACGCGACAGAGCCAAAAATGTAAAGCGGTGGACGCAGGATAGAGGATACGACGTGTGAAGAGATAGCGCACTATCATTGCAGACAAACGAACCAGCAGTTGAGCAGAGAAAATAATGGGCCAAAGTACGCTGAACAAGAGCACAGCAGAACGCACAGTTATGGAAGATGTCCGAACGGAGCTCAAGATAAGCAAACAGAAAGAACGGCAAAATCTCCACTACTCTGGATCGGCATGAAAGTTCTCGCCTATCAGTGTTTGCTGCCCGAAAAACAAGATACAATATCACCGACACCTCCACCCTTCTCCATTGTCACTTTCA
The DNA here is from genome assembly GCA_007825345.1 of Lachnellula suecica. Taxonomy (NCBI): domain Eukaryota; kingdom Fungi; phylum Ascomycota; class Leotiomycetes; order Helotiales; family Lachnaceae; genus Lachnellula; species Lachnellula suecica. Next base: position 477 of record QGMK01001273.1, on the reverse strand, counting down.
CATTTTGCGTTGTTCGCTCATATCATGTTTCCGGACCATCCAACCAACAAAGCATTCAATACCAATCTAAAACATCCCAAGTAAATAGTCTAGACTTGTGCTCACTTCCTTTGTCCCTCGCTGCAAGTCATCAGCCGCCACTCAAATCCGAACATCCAAATTCCTCCTCCCTCACCATCACTTCATCCCAACAGAATAATGGCATCAAAAATGCCACAATCACCCCCCTCAAACCTCACTCCCACCCCCGAAATCATAGCGCAAATCTTCGGCGAAACAAAAGCAAAACACATAACCATCCTCTCGCAAAACGCACACAAATGCGTGTTCCGCGCGCACTTGTCATCGGAGTCGTATACGCTTTCTGTGCAGGAGGTGGTGGTTAGGCTGCAGAAGGAGGGCACAGAGATGAAGGTTGGGAGAGGGAGGTGTGTGGGTAAGGGGAGGATTGAGGGGGAAGGGGAGGGATTGCAGTAT
>QGMK01001272.1:0-11448 GCA_007825345.1 Lachnellula suecica | reverse complement strand
GGAGAGGAGTCGCGGCTAGAGGTGGAGTAGAGGCGGAGGGTTACGAGGGGGAGGCGTTGAGGGCTTTGAGTTGGGAAGTGAACCACTCGAGCATTCCTAAACATGATCAGCCACCAGGAGTCACTTACCAGGTTTCCTCACAGTACAAGCAAACTCCACGGTCGTATTTCGGGAAGAGCCCAGCCTGAGGAGAAGGTCAATAGTCATGCCGATGGCGAAAGGAGTACCGCTGCCACTGGCAATAAGAACCGCCTAAGTGAAGTTCGTCAGGATGTAGAAGATTTCGTACCGTATGTTTCGGAGGAACACCGCAAGCTCTACGGTGAGGAATACGCGAGTACCGGCATCTCTGCCCATAATTTGGTCGTGTACGATGATTTCGACGGGGTCATTCTTTTTGGCGAAGGTGGTGGTATAGATAGAGATGTGGAAGGTCAACGAGACTGTGAGAGCATAGCTAGCAATTCGATGGAAAACGTTGAAACGTTCGTATGAGTAGGCTGTGAGGAATGCGAGCGGGGTATTCCTCAGTGACAGGAAGGTGAAGTTTGAAACGCAGACCCTAGAAGTCAACAATCAGTCTTGATGCGTCTTCAATTCAAGTGGCGGGAAATTCTTACCATCCGAAGCGTTTCTCTACTTTTTTGAGAGACAGACTCCAGTCTATTTTGGACTCTGGACACCCAAACGGTAGTGGAATATAGAGCGCGGCTGAACTCCGCGCTTGGCGAAAGGTATATTTGCGAACTACAAAAATAACATGCCGTCAAAGGTCTAAGGGCGTACCGAAAGCTAAAGGTCTCATTAACTAACGGCATATCAGTTACACTAGACAAGGAAAACAAGAGGGGTCTCAGCGGCACAATGCAGTGAGTTTGGCCCAAAGTTGGCTTCCTCCTACTCCACCAGAAGGAAATGCTACATCACGTAGGGCGCCAACCGCGAAAAGCGCTGCTCCGTCTGATCTTCGCAGGCATGACGATCACTGTAGGCCGTCACTAAGACGGCCTAGACCGTCCATTGTTGTTTCTTCTTCTAACTATTCATACAAGTTGCCCGCGTAGGAGACTGGTGAAGTGGTGTTTGTACATTAAAATATTCTTTCCGAGGACTCCCCATCTTGTGGATCCTCGTGATCAATTGATAAGACCCCATCTTTCTTGCTTTTGCCGAGGAAAGCGTTGCAGAGTATCCCCGCTGCTACGCTCACATTCAAGCTATCAACAGTGTGGCTTTGACCACTGCCTGGAATGTAGAGCTCGACATCCGCCTTTTCCCTCAGATTTTGGCGGAGCCCATCCCCTTCTGCCCCCAGCATGAGAATGCAGGGGTCGTCCAGAAGTGGATGGAGCAGATTCTCGGTAGACACAGAACTCACTCGCCCTTTCGAGCTCCTGTCCGTAGATGGAGCCACGGCAGCGTAGACCTTCCAGCCAGCTTGCTTGGAGTTGTGGATAAAACTATCAGGTTTACTGACTGAGAACAGGGTTATGTGCTCAGAAGCACCTGCTGAAGATTTCAAGACAACAGGGCTGAACGGGGCGCTATTTCGGGTCGAAGTCGCCACAGCACTGACTCCGAGGAATGATGCAGTCCGAATAATACCTCCAAGGTTTCCTGGATCAACGACACCATCTAGGAATAACACCATTGGCTTCCGCCCGTCTCGATATTTTGAAGTTTTAGCAAAGGTGGAAGTGCCGTTTACTGCGGCGTCTTCTCGCGACTGATAGTCAATCGTAACTTCAAACCCAGTTTGGCCATCTTCGGAAGCAAGTTCGCCTAGACTCGTTATGGGTAATCTTGGCAGAGGTGATGCCTCAAGAATGTAGCCATTGTGAGGCCGGCCGGTACTCATCTTATCCATAAGTCGCAGACCATCATTGTTCATTTTGACAATTTCCACCTGGTTCTTCCTGGCCAGTCGTTCAATATCCGCATCTCTGTCAACCTTTTCTCGATGGTCTCCTGTGTAGATATAAAGCTTGTAATGTTGTCTCCTGGGAACGCGTCTGGATTTCAGAGCAGCTTCCACCACAGAAGTTCCGTATAGAAATTCGGAAGCTGGAGTGGTGTAAGGGATGGAGAGGGGAATTCGGTTATCCGGCGTCTTCGTGAATCGAGTTCGTACAGTGGAAGAGTCGTCGTCTGATTTCCCAGCAATATCGACCCTACCCTTTCCCATCGTGAATGGGCCGGAGGATTGGGTTGAGTCTGCTCCGGAATCATATCGCTTTGCGAATTTTGGTTGTGTATATGCATCTGCAGAATCCGACTCCTGTCGTCTCCCCTCAAAACCCTTCCTTTCTGAGGATGATGATTGTCGCTGCCTGTAAGTAGGTTCTGGTTCTTGGCGCTGTGGTTCACTACTTCGGCCAGTATATGGTGATTCTCGTTGGCGCTCGGAGTAATTCTCCCCAGAGCGTGGCGCTCTTCGTCCAGCAGAGGTTTGCCTGGAAGAGTCTGGCTCTTCTCGTTGCTTTGTGAACTTTGGATTTCCGAATGAAAGCGACGGGTATTTGGTTCTCGATGCAGGTTGATCATTGGCCCCATAGGTATCTGAATTGGACGCTCTCTTATTGCCACGATCTCCGAACGAAGGGCTTGCTGCTCTCGTATCAAGCTCGGGTCTTTGAGTAGTCCGTCGATCGAAAGCCCCCCTCCCCTGAAACCCTGTCCGATTTGAGTCCCCTTTCATTCGGTTGTCTGACCCTGCTTCCTCATCAAACACGGCCTGTGTTCGAGCTGCCCGGTCGCCAAAGCTGCGGCTACCATAACGAGACGAGCCTGCTGGATTCGGCTTCTTGCGTGCTAATTGTTCATCCGACTTCACGGGCTTATCGCCCCTACGAATGCGTAATTCTGGTTTGGCAGAGCTCCCTCTGTGCTTGCTTGGCTTGCCTGGCCATCCTTCTCGTGTCGTTGTTGTCGTCTGTGGTGTGCTGGGTTTGCCTTTCCGAGCCCCCTGTGTCATCTGTGGTCCATGAGGTTGAAAGTTGCGAACCTCCGCAGTTCGACGCACTGGGCCATTCCGTTCAACGGGCTTGTCTTCCCGACCCCATCTCTTCTCGACGGGCGCATCTCTGCCCCTGAAGCCAACACCCTTTGACTTGCGAAGACCTCGTGCGATTGCAGTGTTGACGGAGGATTTTGCTGATGACGAGTGAAAGGACAATTGCAATGGAAGTATAAGTGCCCTTGAATGCCGGATATTTCTCGACAGGGCAGTTTTGATCATCGCATTGATTCGAGATGTCGAGGTGGAGGGGGAGGCGGAGGAGGAGATGGGAGGTGAGGCTGCGGAAAGGAGAGAAGGCGAGACAAGGCAAAATAAAATTTCCAGCAGATGTCTCTGAGCTCGGCCCTGCAAACACGTCCACCCGCGTTCTAGCCAACCAGAACGAGAGTAGCGGAAGCCGGACCGTTACCGTTCCTCAGGGTCCACGCACGGGCCATCCAGCCTTTCTGCAGTGCAGCGCAGTGCAGTTCTGCTGCAGTGTCAGATCGATCTTATCGTATACAGATATGGCAGATAAAGATAGATACAGATGCCTACTTATGCAAAGTCAATATTTACAATTACTATAAGTACAAAGCGGGGTTGATGGTTGCTCAAAGCGCTGTTTACTTATACGTATATATTTGAGACTTATTTTTATGCCGACGGTAATTCGCCGTTTCGAGCACTAAAGTTCGGCTCTCACGGCGCTAGTATAGAACCCAGTGTGGCAGATTAGTCATGTGAAGATTAGCTTAGTCTGGGCGATAATCCACGCGTAAAGTATCTCAATCTCTCACACAAACCTTTCCCACCTGTTGACGCGCCGGAAAACGACGAGTCTTGAAGCCATTCTTTCTGCAGCCGCATCTTTTATTCCCCGCTCGGCCGCAAGTCGCGCTTTCTTGCCCGTCTTTTTCAACGCGTCTTCTCAGCGACGCGAGTGCACGGGTTGTCGAACCCTCCGCCGATTTTTCCCGTGCAAACCGCTGCAGCGCCATGTTAGAGATTGTCAGAGTGACCTAAATCTATTGTCATATTAAGAGGTCGATATGCACTGTTGATATAAGTTATTTGGACTATATACTAATTTGTTCTTCCAGCGTGAACGCCACACCACATCCCCCCCTACAACTCACGCGCACCACTACGATGACAGACGTTGATCATTTATCGGATTCGGCAGGCTCAGAGGACGATCGAGCCCATACACCTAAGAGCAACGGGGGCAAGCGAGAGCTATCCCAGCCTCTGTCAGCCTTGTCTCATAGGTTCAGAGAATCACCACAAAAGTCGCAGGACGATCGTTCACATGGGAGAAATTCAGAAGACGCCATAGCAGTCATGGTTCCAGCACCATCGAAGCCTTGGGAATACCAACCATGGCGCGGAGAAACGACAGTGGAGATGGTGAAGGAGGAATTGGATGAGCGTGATGGCGAGCTGTGGTACCGCATCGAGTATGAGGATGGGAGGCAAGAAGACGTGAGTAGGAATTTGCTATATTGTGACAGATTCACTTCTGAAAAGATTCCCTCTATTTGTTCATCCCACAAATCACACCCTCGAATTAAACTGGAATTTGTAGGCATGGACATGACGCAACTCCAGTGAGCCGTTACCAACCTCCTGCTGCAAAAAGCACTCTTTGAGTTCGAGTATTATGGAGTCAGAAGGGGCCTTTATCAAAGGTTAAAAATCCGAGGTGAATTATTACTCGTCCGTCGTATTGCACCTACCTTATTAGTCCATTGGACTGCCCCTTCCCCGAAAATGACCTTACTCTACATTCATTCTACGTCTGCTCTAAAGACTTTTGCATAGTCTTTTGCAAAGTTAATTTCCCGAGTCTATCCTGCTTTGCTCCTTCCGCTTTTCAGCATGTCAGTTGGGACTTCCTTATTATTCTCAACAGATCCTTCCCGATTTGAAGACTGACCTTTTAAACAGATCCCATCAAGCAAACTTGCCACTCTTCGAAACGGTCAAAACGCTATAGATTTGTACAACGGCGACAACCAGGAGAGATCTTCGCCATCTGTGATGGATTCCCAAGAAGACAGCCCAGAGCCGGCCAATGGCTCTGGCAGAGGAAAGCGTATCCGTGCGAAAACACAGTCCACCGATTTTGTGGATATATCCAAAGAGGCGCTTGACTCTGACGAAGAGGATGAGCTTTACGCAGACCAAGGGGTGAAGAAACGGCGTCTCGAAAAGGGACGTGTCAAGGTCTTAACGAACGATAGCACCCGAAGAAGTAGCCGAGTTACAAGCACCGGTAGCAGCCGTCCACCATCTCGTGCCATCGACGAGGAGAGCTCTGACTCCGATCCCGATCTTCCGGCAACCCGAGGTGCTCGAGCCAATGGGCAGGTAGCCACTCGGTCTTCGGGACGCATTGCACGATCTCTAAACACCAAACCCAGCGTCGTCATCTCTTCAAAGCGGGTCGTGGAAGATGATAATGAGGACGAGCTTGCAAGGGAAGCGCAAGACGAGAGCGAAGATTCGGGAGACAAGTACGTTCAGCACGGAGAAAAGAGATCTGTCAAAAATGGTCGACCCCTTCAGAAGCAGGGCAGAGGACGCCCTCGACTCGTCAGCGATAATTCATCCTCGTCAGAGCCCGAGGCGCCAACTAGACGATCAGGACGAGATAGAGTTGTCAAGGATATGCGAGAACGTGATATGGAGGAGGAAATCTACGCGGACGAGGTCGCTAAAACCAACGCACCCAAGGTCATCAGCATTAGAGAGATATTCCAACCCATTCCGAAGCAGTCTCCGTTCCGAACTTTCCATAACGCCTCTTGCGATGTCTGCAAGGGAAGTGGGAACGCCTCCAATAAAGGCCTGAGTCCGTTGATTTACTGTCAAGGTTGCTCTACCTCAATTCATAAAAATTGTCTGGGCTACCGTAGCGCCAGAGAACACATGGTGACCAAGGTTGGCCATGAGAACTTCGTTATGCAGTGTCGTCGATGTATTGGTATTCAACGCAAAAAGGATGATTCAGCCCCTCCACTTGATATCTGCGAAGAATGTACCAAGCCTGGTTCTTCTTGCAAGCCTTTCTCTACTCGAAGAACAGCAAAACAAGAAGAGAAATTGAGAGAAGAAAACGATGGAGATGACCCCGTCACAGAGGTGGCCGAGGAACTCATCAACAACCCTAATAATGTCCTGTTTCGTTGTACTCGATGCTACCGCGCATATCACTTTGAGCATCTCCCTGGTCGCAAGAAGACTTCGAAGACACCTCAAGATGTTGAGGAACTGCGTATTGAACGATTCAAGGAATATACCCCTGGCTGGCATTGCAAAGACTGCTGTGATACGACGGACAAGCCTCAAAGCTTGGTTGCTTGGAGGCCTACAAACCCCGAATCATACACCCCAGAGGACACGATTGAGGACTTTACAGAAGACCAAAAGGAATATCTGATCAAGTGGGAAGACAAATCATATTTCCAATGCAGTTGGATGCCTGGTAGTTGGGTTTGGGGAGTTACCGCCAAAACCATGCGGAACGCATTCGCACGCCGTGACGAGGGTGCCAACGAGAAACCCAAATGGACGGAAAGGGAGGCGATTCCTGACGATTACTTGACTATGGAAATCATATTTGATGTCGAGTATGGAGAAGATTTCAAGCCAAAGTCTGAAGCTTTCGATAAAACTCAAATCAGCATGGTCGAACAAGTCTTTGTAAAATTCGAAGGCCTCACTTACGATGAGGTAGTTTGGGAAGAGCCACCAAAACCTGAGGACACCCAACGATGGAGCGCTTTTGTGGCAGCGTATAATGAGTATCTTGCCGGAAAGTACTTCAAGCAACCTACTGCTACGATCCTAAAGGAACGCGCGGATCAGTTTCGTTCGCTCAACTACAGCAAGAAAGTCGGGCTGCAAAAGCAACAACCTTCGGAAATTAGCTTTCCCATGTATGCTTACCAGAAGGAAGGTTTCAACTGGCTCCTCCAGAATTTCCACGCGAAGAAAAACGTCATCCTCGCTGACGAGATGGGTTTGGGCAAAACCGTTCAACTCATAGCCCTTATGGCGTTCCTTGTGAAAGATAAGCCCAAAGTATGTTATAGCTCTTCCCCCCCCCGACATCACTGACACTTGCAGTGCTGGCCTTTCCTTGTTGTCACACCCAACTCAACATGCCCCAATTGGCGCAGGGAGCTTAAGAAGTGGGCACCAGGTCTCCGAGTCGTTGCTTATTACGGTGCTAAGCGGGCTCGCGAAATGGCCTATAATTATGAGCTTTATCCCGACGGTTCCTCGGATATGAGAGCCCATGTGGTAATCACATCTTACGAGGGTCCAGTGGATGAGAGTAGCAGATCTTTCTTTAAAAAGATCAAGTGGGCTGGTCTGATCGTGGATGAAGGTCAACGTCTGAAGAACGACCAAAATCTTTTATATGGAGCGCTCAAGGCCTTGAAAGCACCGTTCGAAGTACTTTTGACTGGTTAGTAAAAACTCTGTTTTCTGAGAGCCCTAATACTAACCCTACTGCTCAGGTACACCGCTCCAAAATAACAAGCGCGAATTGTTCAACCTCCTCCAGTTTCTTGACACGTCCATGAGCGCTGCTAAATTGGACGAAGAATACGAAACCTTGACCAAGGAGAATATACCTGGACTCCAAGATCTTATTAAGCCCTTCTTCCTCAGGCAAGTTTACTGTCAAATGTTCTGAGCACTGTCTGACTACGATACAGGAGAACGAAACTTCAAGTCTTGAAACACTTACCTACGCTCGCGCAAGTTATCCTTCCAGTCACGATGAGCGTTGTTCAGAAAAAGCTCTACAAATCTATCCTCGCCAAAAACCCCCAACTCATCAAGTCAATTTTCGGTCAGAGCAAGACAGAACTTCGCCCAGCTGAACGCGGCAACCTGAATAACATATTGATGCAACTCCGTAAATGTCTCTGTCATCCTTTCCTCTATAGCCAAGCTATCGAAGAGACCTCGGTCAGCGAAGAAGCCATGCATCGGAATCTCATCGATGCGTCCGCCAAATTTCAGCTGTTAGAAATCATGTTACCAAAGCTGAGAGAACGAGGCCACCGTGTCTTGATATTCAGTCAATTTTTGGACCAACTTAACTTGATTGAAGACTTTCTGAAAGGTCTTGACCTTTCCTTTCGGCGTATCGATGGTACCGTCAGCGCCCAAGAGAAGCAAAAGCGGATCGATGCGTACAACGCAAAGGATTCACCTATATTCGCTTTCCTACTCTCCACTCGTGCTGGAGGAGTAGGTATTAATCTGGCAACTGCCGATACTGTGCTTATCATGGTATGCTTGTAGACTTTCTAAAGTTAATATGTACTAACTATTCGCAGGATCCCGACTTTAACGTGAACAGACTCTCCTTCTGTTTTGAGGCTTCATTCGCTAACTTTTCTCTAGCCTCAACAAGACGTTCAAGCCATTTCTCGTGCTCATCGTATCGGTCAACAGAAGAAAGTGCTTGTGTTCCAGCTAATGACCAAAGATACTGCAGAAGAGAAGATCATCCAAATCGGCCGGAAGAAGTTAGCGCTCGGAGCCTTGATTGAAACTATCGGCAATGAGGATGACGCTGGTGTTGATATGGAATCTATCCTGAAGCACGGTACTGAAGCGTTGTTCAATGATGACGATCGAAATGATATCCATTACGATTCGGCTTCTGTAGACAAGCTTCTGGATAGAACCCAAGTCGAAAACACCCGAATGGATGAAGAAAAGACGGCAGAGTCTCAATTCTCGCTTGCGCGTGTCTGGGCTTATGACAAAGGCAGTCTGACAGATGATGTTGGCGATCCAGATGCAGAGCAAGCTGCTCCGGACATTTCGGTATGGGAACAAATCTTGAAGCAACGCGAGGCGGATGCAGCAGCGGAGGCCGCGAGGAACATGCAAACATTTGGACGTGGAAAGCGTGCTCGCCATGTAAGTTATCCTTCTCTTTGGCTTTTACTTTTGCTGACAACAAAAGAACGTCAATTACGAAAAGCCCAACATGGATGTCGATGACGACGCGGGTCCATCTAATGTCAAACCTCGCGTTGGTGAATCAGCTAGTGATTTGGACTTTTCTTCGTCCGACTCAGATGCAGACGAGGATTCTGATGCAGGAGGTGCAGTTGATCCCCGAGAATTGGAGTCGGCTCAAGACCGATCATCATCACAAGGTACGAAGCAATCTATTCAGCAGCGTACTCCGAAAAGTATCATACAGCAAGCGCACCCACAATTTCAGCGCAAATCTGTCAAAAACGCTACGGGCAGTAAACCCAGCATGAAGAAACAGAAAGGTGTGGGCAAGTCATCGATCACCTCTGTTTCTGCAAAAAGAGTTGGCTCAACGACACAGTTGGGCATTGGCAAGGCCAAATTGCCTGGTGGGCAGAGAAGTACTGGCACCGCTTCGAAGACAAAGCAAAACAACTTAATTAAGGCAGCACTCAATTCTTCTGCAACTTCAAAGCGCCGTAAGCAACATATTACCGCCGCTTCTAGTGAGGAGCAAGTACGCTTTCTACAACAGGCAGATGACATTCTTGAAGCACCAAACCTACAGAAATCCTTCGTCCTTTCTACTCCAAAAGCTTCTCAAAGTCCAGGCGACAGCATTGCTCACGTTTCACACTTCAATCATTTCGAACTTTCTAATGTTCTTGTACAACAGATCACGACGCCAATACCCATGGACACCCTCCCCAGCCCAAACCAAGTACAGGGAAAGAGGACCGCGCAAAGAACATCCGCCCCGAAAAAGTCCCTAAACCCAAAAAATCAAAGCAAAACTTCGGAGCAGGCGGACTTCCTCAGCCCCCCACAAACCCCAATTTTCAACAGTTACCAAGCCAGACTCAGATCCCCACTCCCCAGCTCCCGCCCAAAGCAGGACCTCAAGTCCCCAGACCGAACTTCGTTAAGGACAAGTCCCGGCATCCAGGGCCTCCAGGGCCTCCAGTCCCCTCCGATCATGGCCATTCGAGCAACTACCCAGCTAATGGCGGGCAAATCGCAAGACCAACTTTCCACATGGATGGCATCCAAAACCGACCAACCCCTCCTCCTAACTACTACCCAAGTCCATACGGCGCCAGCAACGGAAGCTTGCCACACGGAAGCTTGCCACAAGAAGTTGGAGGGTTCGCGGCCTATCCAGAAGCGCAAGGTTATCCTGCACCAGGAAGTGTAGTCCAACCTGGAAACATGGCTGGCGGATACCATGGCGCTATCTTCCAACCCCAACCAAGGCCGATGGAGGGAACGGAGTGTCGCTTTGCGGGATGGCTCACATCGGCATCATCAGCACCTGTCCCACAATCCGAACCGAAACCGACATCCGGGTCCTGCTCGACGGACTGAAAGAACTGGCAAATACGGACCCATCAGCCAAGGTCGACATTGCACGGACTTTCCTGAGGGGCGAGCTTGCGAAAATGGTTCATAGGAAGAAAGCACGCAAGCTCTCTCTTGCCCAATAAATCAGCCCAGCACGTTACCTTCGTGTAGATATTTTCTCTTCTCATACCCAAAAGATGTTTTTCTGCGTGGCCTGCTAATATGGAGGGGGTTTTGGTGTGCACTTGCTTTCTTCCGGGTTATATCTTGCTTGCATACCTATCTTACATACCCCAGTACAGAGCGAGATATTCATACATTGTGGCTCTCTGGCCCTTTGAGCTGGTGAGAAGAAATGGATAAAATAGAACACAAGACTGATTGGGAGCCCCTCGCTTGTTTTGCTGCTGATTATGATTACCGGCACCAGCTCTCTTGCCCTCCATGATAATACCCTCGCGCCCGCTTTATACTACTGGTAGGCAAGTGCAAGCCTAATAGAATCAGCTATAGATTTGACTTTCACTGGCAGCCGGACATCTTTAACTCATTCGTCTCGGATTCATAATTTCGCAATAGGCAAAGGCAGGCAACCCAACAGGTGCCAGGTTCTGAAGCTATTTGAGCACAGGCTCTCTCCCCCTGTGGCCCGCCCTTCATCTCTCAACTGTTTGACTTCGCCCAGATTCAACGCACACATTCTATTCCACCACCGCGAGGATCTCGCAAACTTCCTACTTTCAAATACACTAACAAAATCAAGATGAAGAGCTCACTTGTCGTTCTTCGCTCTTTCGCCGTGTTGGCACTGGCGTCACCACTGATCCCCTTCGAAGAAGCCGCACATCTTGCCTCTCGCAGCCATCTCAAGCCGAAGAAGATTGTTCACCATGGCCTATATCTCATTTCTAGCCGAGATGCTGATCCAGAAGACAGAGCATGTTCAGCCCATGCGTCACTCGCTCCCAACCTCCCGCATTGCTCATGAACCTCTCGAAGCGAGTTCATTTCGAATACGTTAATTTCACCGTATCATCAACGGCCGCTCTCCATCAGAGACCACCTCAGTATATCCCAGTGTAACCTTCCTC
>QGMK01001271.1:0-11457 GCA_007825345.1 Lachnellula suecica | reverse complement strand
GACGGGCTTTTTGGGCGTGTTTGGTGGGGGTGGTGCAGCGAAATAAGTGAGGAAGTGTGGCATTGTATATTATTGGAGAGCTGTGAGCTTTCCCTCTCTCCTCTACGGCGGCCTGGCATGGTGTAATGACGGTCGGGCGGCGTTGTACTATAGAATGTGCTACCATAATATCACGGCGCATATGTGCTATTGTTCCGATACGTCTCTTGGGGTTGTAGAGGCTGGCTTTTGCGTCTTGTTTCAGTATCCCCACCTGTTGTACTGTATTGAGGATTGGAAACTAAGTGGTATGTTTCAGTGATGATTTCCAAGTGGATACCATGCTTCAACGTTCCCTATTTTCCTTTGTGGCATGTTTATAGCTCAAGTCATGCAGAAGAGAAGGTAGCCACGGCGATTCAAGTTTCTGCGAGGCATTTGTAGGAACTTGTTGGCTGGGCTCCGTCAGCGCTTTTTTCATGGGCTGAATCATTTTCTCTTTTGTTGATAGCCATCCTGGACGAAGAAGATCCAGCCGATTACTCTCGTACAACTTTTAATAGTTCTTCCCTGCCGCGAGTTTAACACTACGAGCGCATTTTTAGTCTACCGAAATTGTCAGATCACCCCCTGGACTGTCTACGGTGGGTTCGCTAATGCCATTTTCATTTCATCGACACTGCTCGATTTGCACAAAAACAATTGCATACGCAAGGAAATAACGCGGTTAGAACATTTCCTTCCTTATTATGCACAATGAATGTCTCAGTGATATGGTCTAATCTAGCTTACTAGACATGCAATCAGCCCCTAATCTCGAGAAACAGCATACCTCTTTCAACCATGGCTAGTCGCCAAACCAGTCTACTCAGTCTACTCGGAACGTCTCGCTCTCGAGTTATTGCGCATGTCGTTATGCACTTGATCCTTCTGCAAAGGAGCAACTTTTGATTGTAGAATGGAGCAGGAAACTAAGTGAGATGCCGCGGATAGGTCGAAAACTTACGTGCAAGATGAAAATTTACACGACACTCCGACTTTCGTATCACGGGACCATTTCCAAGCAGATGTTTGAATATAATAAGTTTGTTTATATTAGTCCTCTGAAAGAAACCAGGCTTATGCTAATGATAGAAGAATAGTATCTCCTTCTCCCGCAGAAGGTATAATCACAACTTCAAACCCTTGGCAGCCACCGAACAGTCTGGCAGTGTGCCCTAATGTGCCAATGCATCGTCTTCGCCCAGCCATACTCCCTCTTCGTATACAGTCTCCGTACACAGTTTTTGTATAACAGTATGTCCTCTTCCAACTCCGGGCCAACTCGATGCTGGGATACACGATGTCTCCGCTCAGTCCGCATGCCACGCTGCCTTCACTCCCGATAGGATATGAAGATGGTGATGGTGATTGAGGTGCAGCTGCCGGGAGCCACCGTTAGAAGGTAAATGGCTCCTTAATCAAGCCATGAATAGTCCATAGCTTTTGGTCTTCGGTGTTTGGTGGAGGGTCGCAGTGGTGTTAGATGGTTGCACTGGACGCCGGCGCCCGCGGGGATTTCAGGAAGCTGGTGAAAGACAAGCCGAATCTGCGAAGGATATCAGCATACGCCCTTGATGCAATGGAAAGGATTTATTATCATTGCGCTGTCACCGCTTTCCGAGTGCTTGCAATCCATCCATCGCCACTGTGCTATGAACCCCTCGTCGCCGTACCAGAGCAACCACTATTGCTATCTGGTCCTTACTCAGTGCTTGCAGTTCGCGGTCACTATGCTAGAGGAGGTCAATTGGCTTGTCACCTTCTATTGCACCCCTGTCTGCGAGCTGTCTAATGATCTGAAGCTCTAAGAGGGTCAAATCTTCAGACTTCAGGGGTGAGGGGGTCACGCGCATGAGCGCGCCGCAAGGAAAGCCCCGATATACCCCACAAACACGCTAGCAGTGATCTGGGAACTCCACGCTCTGATTGGCCTGACGCGGTCCTTTCGAGGAGGCGCCTCGCTTAAGTGGTACTGAAGTCTTCAGTCACATTTGTACTTCAACCCAGCGTTTATTTTGATCCCATGTGCGAGTATTTATTTTTCTTCCTCAAAATGGGCGGATATGGGGGTTTGAAGTATATTACACGCTGTTTTTCAGAAGCAACACCTATTTGAAGAAAGCGCCGAGGTCGTGGAAGGTGGTGCTGACTTCAGGGGTGCGACGCAGCGTCGCAAACCTGGAGAATGTCTCAACGATTGCAGATGATTTAGAAAGCATGTATGATACTATGCGGACGCAAGTTTTGGCGACGCCAACTTCGAAGTTGCAGTCTCGTCTCGTAGTCCGCTCACTCGAATGATCTGCTAGCTCTAGGGAATTATTTGGTAGGATGATGGTAGTCCTCCTATGTGTCAGTTGTGTTCTTGTTATTGTTAATGTTTCTGCTTGATTGCATTTGATTTGTTTTCTTTTATATTTCAACGAATCTTTGAGCTCTGCATCGCTTGATATGCAGGCGTCCAGTGACGGCTACAAGTGTGGTACTCGAGCATTTGCTTCAGCTCTACGTGGTGCTCAAGACAAGTAGCCATAGGCGGCGAAACTAAGAAACAATAAGTGTATGTGACTGTACCCCCTACTGTCGAGACCATGGTCATAATACTGCCAAGGAGAACGTGGTGATGGGATCATGATCGTGTTCTGCAGACGTACATAGCATCAGACCAGCAATAGACCCTGTCAAATCAGCTAGCGCAAGACTGCAATACTTGTGCAGTGTGTTTCTTGCGTTGATATCGTGATAAAGAAGTACGCGGCATGGCGCGCCGAGCCTTGAGCTTGAGGTTGTTCCCGTTTGCCTACCGCTTGGATATTGAAAGTAGAAGCGCTTTTAAACGAAATTATAATATCCCAATGGATATGAAACATCCATAGGGCTTAAGATCGAAGGTTCGGGGTACGAAAATAAAACAGAAGGGTTGTTGTGTGTTCTACCCAGCGGGGGTTTCACCTCACAGACATACTGCGTGAAAGGTGTTGTAGTAGAACCTTGAAGGACAGAAGCTATTGATTGAATCTAGTAGCCTGCTTACACTTGCTTATTGTCAAAATAAGTCCAACTGCTGTACTCCCCACTCGCAAATGCACTCCTTTATGTTTCTACTGGCATCCCGTAATGCGCCCTTGAATTCCCAGTTCAAGCCAATTTCCCAGTAGGCAAATTATGGGAATGGACCATTACAAGCTCAAGTAAGAAAATGACGCTATTCCAAAGCATAAATAATACGCTAGTGTGAGCTATAGGCACCATCATAAAGTCGACTCATCTTGGTCTCGTGACATAAAATGACCAGAGGAACCAAAGGTACCTCGAAAAGGCTGCAGCAGCAGCTCAATACGGATTTAGGTTAACCTTCTGGAAACCTTGCGCAAGCCTAGAAAAGTAGATAATAGTGGTGAGTATTTTACATCCAATATACTGTACAAGTAAAAATTGTCGCTTGTAATATATCGCCCAATTACGCCGGCATCATTTTGCCTTGACCACGCAACCACGCAGACAACAGCAGCATGCTTATCCTGTATTAAAGCACTAAGTGGTAGGGCTTGCCGGGTCCCGCCTAGCGAGAGGGACGAGCCCCCAGTCACATCGCCACAACCGATGGGACAAAATACAAAAAAAAATTGTTCAGTTAGAGTTAACTCCAACTCACAAACGCTTTGCTGCGTCTTCTGTGGATCGAACTGAAGGCTATCGTCAGTTTATGCTCTGGATAGAGGCAGGAAAGGGCTCCATACCACAGTGCCTTCAGATAGCTTTTAAAGCCTGGAAAGAAGTTTTACTTCAGTCTGACGCTCTCCCAAGTGAGCTGATTCAATGTTAGCGATGATCAACAGTAATGTTGTTCAGGTGGTATGTACCTAAAGACGCTGACTTGAGTCGTTGTTTGTTGGAGAATTTGTGCTTATTTTAGTACATATGGGAAGTGTGTGCCGGCTGAGTTTGCGCTCTAGTGCGTATGCAAGTCCAAGGATCTGGGCCGAGGAAGGAACGAGCCAGCGCCGGACTTCAGCAATGCACGATTATCAGTACAGCTTCGTCTCTGACGAATAAATTACACGCCAGTATCGAAGCACCTCTCTACTCTTTACTCTTTAAAAACATGATCTTATCCGCAGGAACTTTCGAGATTGTTGGAAGTGTTCCGTGGGGAGCTCCGGCTGCAGGCAGAACTTGCCGTCAGAAGCACAAAACCACACATCTCGTATGCTAACAGCTTACTTCATTTACACTTCTGCCACTGAATGGGAGCGACATAAAATGGCACAATCTAACCTTGTCTTGTGCGAAACAACATCACATCTTCTGGCGTCGGAGTCATCCTGTAAGCTCACGTGATGTGATACCTCGCCGGAGGCAAGTGATCTCTGGGCTCCTGGTAAGTTCGTTCAGTATCGGTTTCATTCATATGACGCTCTTATATTCTGTTACTTTCTTCGATGTCTGTTCGTTCCCAATAATACCAAGAGAAAGCCTTGGCACAAGGCTACCCCTTTGGAGAAGAAGCCTTCAAAAGTCTCAAGAAATGATTGTGCCATAAAGTCAAAGTCAAAATAAGTTGCGATTCCAAGATATAAATGCTTTGGCCCTCTGTTAAGATTATTGGGCATTACATTCAATACTACCAGAAGAAGTGCTTTCGAAGTCATCTTGCAGACTTGTCACAAATAATTTGCCGCCCAACCTGCAAACTCCAATGAATCCTACACCGGTTGCAAACTGCATGGAGTAGTACTGATGTCACTCTCACAACTTTGATGATGCAAAGTCTTATCCATTAGTCGATGGAGTTGGTTACCTCATTCCGTCACACTAGTCCCATGACCTTCCTCGTCTCTTCTGCCGGGCTTCTAGAAGTCACGAAGTTCCAGAAGCGGGAACCAAGGTCAACTAGTTTGGCCCAGTGACCGTATTGAAGTGAGTTAGGGGAGATAAGAACGTTTTAGTACTGTTAAGATGTCACCTGATTTTGATACTTTGGGCCCCTTTCTGGTAGCACACTAGCCCCAAGGAGTGTACCATCATGTTTACTGTACTTTATAACCCACCTCCCTACTTGAATTAACAATACTCGCGATAAACAGACTTTTCTAGATTATACACAGAAAGTTGAATGCAGTGAATCAACATGGATACCCACCACGCCTTCCGATCAGAAGCAAACAAATCCATTCTTGAGGCTCGCAACGACCTTTTTGAGGCTCTTACCAAGAACAAGGAAGTCCAGAATCATCTTGAGCAGTACAAACAGGCTGTGGATAATCAAGCGTCACAAAAATCTAAAGTGACGGAAGAAACCAAACCTTGCTCTCCAACTACGACGAATAGTACTTTACGATTGGAACTCTTCACCGGAGAAACCCAGCTCCTCACGAAACAACCATCAAACACACTTCAAAAGCTCAAAAGGAAGACAACGTCGGCAAAGGCTTTGCCTGCGGCGTTGTATCGAAAGATAACGAGCATCAGAAAACCTCTTCAGCTCACAATATCCGGACCGACAGATGGACGCCGAATTATGAGTATCTGGGCAAGCACTCTCCGTGCTCCAGATACAACAGAAAATACGGAACCCGAATACATCTGGCCGCAACGTTTCACTAGTCTCCCCACTGAGATCTTAACCTCAGTGGCTAGCTTTCTACCCACACCATCCCAGGCAGCGATGAGCTTGTGCAGCAAACTGGTCTTTGCCAAAATGGGAACGATATACCTCGAGAAGATCAACGCAGACATCCCGCCTCCACCTTTCGAATTCTTTCGGCCAATAAACCGGAGCCCAGAGCTTACTACAGCTCAAAAAGAAAGGGAACAATTCCTTGCACTCTTAGATCGAGATTCGCGGTCCTTCATCTACTGCTACTACTGCAAAAAACTTCACGACCCCGCGAAGACAGGAATACGTGAACATACCGTTGCATACCGCGAGAGACGACTATGCACCAGGGCCAACCACAACGCCTTGCACCACTTCAACCACGAGGATTTCAACTTCTCCCGCGTCCAAATGCTCATGAAGCGGCACAATTACTACAAACTGGATTGTAGCAAGGAACTCAACGCACTATCCAGAACTTGCACGACACACAAGCCAAAATATACGCGCCAGACCACCACGGAAGCACGCATTGTGTCCGGTAAGCTGTTGATGAGGATCCAACACTGGGTACTCACCCCGTTCGATAAATCAAACCCGCATGAATCCCCGGAGTGCTTTCAAGTCGATGTCTGTCCTCACTATGACACGTTCGGCAATAAATCGAATGGTCATGTGGTGGGTAGCCTCGACCACATCATTAGATGCAGACGCGCGCACATTGCTCAAAGTGGATCCTCCATTTGTGCCATTTGCTCCGGGCTTCATAAGTGCGACAGCTGCTGTACGGAATTTCGGGTTGATAGCAAGTTCATGCCCAGGAAGGGAGCGAAGAAGAATGTGCTTGCGCTTGTCTTCACCGTGTGGAAGAACTATGGGGACGGTGTGACGCCATTCTCAGCCCAGTGGGAACATCTCAATCTCTGGTCTTCAGCGTGGGATGCAAGTGGGCCGTATTTCGAGAAGGGGTCAATCAAGATGCAGTTTGAGACTTTTCAGTTCGATCGGTTGTTGAAGGAGTGTGATGAGGAGGAGCTTTATGTTGATGATGATAATAAACTCCGACCTGAGAAATGTAAGGTGGAATGAAAGGACGCTAAAAGTTGTTATGTATTTTAGTAGTGTATTATTTATGCTCGTCAGACTCGCTCTCTCTTCGTGTTTCAATACTGAGTTGCCGTGTGTGCGCCTTTGAAATCTGGAAGAATTTCTGGACAATGCATGTAGAGATACGCTTATAGGAATTTAAGCGACCCAACGTCCAGCAAGCAGACCTTAAAGCCGAGAAGCAGAAAGAACGGCGGGTAGTCGGTCAGCCTATGTAAATTTGACCTGCTGACTGATGATTTCGGTTAAGGTTGCCCAAGTCCAAGTTTGACCCAAGTTAAGCCTTTTTTTAATAGCAAACTCGGATTTGCACTTGGGCACTTTTAACAAACTTGGAACGCGTATCCAAGTCCAATTGAAGGGCCAAGTTGATCCAAGTTTATGATTCAAATCAAAAATATAAGGGTTTGGCTAGGCGCACGTGCCGGCTGAAAATAGCAAGCCCTAACAATCTATGAATAATAGCAATTTATTAATATATAATGGCATTTTAAGGAGAGCTATATATCCTGTATTCTTTTGAACCCCTTTTCTCTCATATAATCTGGGAACATTATCACGGGGCTTGTTGCATTGCCAATGAGAAAAGCAATCTCAAATCACGTGTCACCTCTTTCAATTTGCCAAGTCTGACTTGGACTTGCCAATTATAAGGATTTGCAGACTTGACTTGGAACTGTGCAAGTCCAATTCCAAGTCTGATTTAAGTTTAACTTGGACTGGGGTAGCCCTGATTTCGCTACCCATTGAAAGTGTGAACGGCAAGAAGTCCACCCGATTCTATCCAAACACAAAAAACGGCCTCAGGACAATGCTCGAAATACCGGAATCAGACGCTTCCGAAATACCATATTCAGACATTGAAGACGATTACTATCGAAATGGCAGACTCGACACTACGTATCCAGGCATCTCGATAATTGGTATCTCGATAATTGGTATCTCGATAATTGGTATCTCGACCCGAAGATTCACTGCACAACTCACAGACAAAGACTAGATGCTGCACTTGCACGGCACATTCGATATCGACTTCAGCTGCGATACGCCGAACTGCTCTGAACGGAAGAATATTTTCAAATATCGGCAGGTCGGTTGGTGGAAAAACTAAACAATCCAGATGCATCAATTAGCTAGACCCAAACGGCTATCCGACAACATGTCGTTCGACACTGATCTTCGTTGCATGCGGAATACCGAGGATAATCATCACTGACCAGAAAGAAGTTTGTAGACGAGGTACCATCGCGAGTTCATGATGTGCAAATTGCGTAGAAGATAAGACACAGATTCTCAGCAACCCCTGGTGAACCATGGGCCTGGTACTTCAGGGGAAGAAGCCATTGGCCGGTATACGCGCATCTCCCTTTCCCTTCTTCGTTGCTGACCGCTTGGTCGCTTAGATACCGAACTTTGGAATTGGTACGTTGGAGTTTTGAGTGCTGAACCGAAGTTTGGGGAAGCCGGAACGCAATTCTGTGGCTTGAACGAAATCAAAGCGCGTTCGGGATACCACTTTGGGACGCGACCAACAATCAGTCACAACATCCGCAAGCCGCCATGATCGTGAACTAGGCGATTGCGGATAGCGGACCGACCGATGCCTCGGATTCTTCCTGACTGGGAACAAAAGTGCAAGATGTATAAATGAACAAGAGATATGAGGTCTAAGGAAGGAAGTGGGGGCGGGTCATCGCATGTGGCTGGCAACCAGACAGATGGGTGGCGTATCATAGCGGCTTACTTTAATGGCTGCCTTCTGGGAGGCAACTTGGACTTCAGCCATTGTTACCATGAAAGTTACAATTTGGATGAGGACGTTCTTTTAAGATGATACGGAGGTAAATTTTGAATCGAATGTGGGGCTCACGTGGCAAGCGGCACTGCACGTTCCATACGCCTCTGGACCCCCTTGTTTTGCCCTGACCCCGAGATCTTCATATCTGCATGTTTTCGCCAGGGTACGACATGCTCGAAAGGGCGAGAAGCGTTAGCAGACAGAACGTTAAACGACTGCCGTTTAGTTGATACATGCAACTTCTGCTCACCGGTCGTGATCATTCATATTCTCCTGTGCTCCGATACGCCGATATACCTCCTCAATCCGGTAATATAGACGTCAACAGTATTCGTTTTTTGAAACGCCACGATGTCAAGTACCAAAGTTGGACTGGAAAGGTTGCAGGAATTGAAGGATTCTTATTGCGGCGGCTATCGCCTCAACGCCTCATTGGATCTCCAAGAACATGGGCGAAGGGATGTGCCGCATGGGAGATTGGCGATGAGATACAAAAACCAGAGCAGTAATTAATTTGGGCGGCAGCCGCGAAAACCAATAGGAAGCAATCCTGCAGCCTGGTTCTCGGATTCCCACGATGCGATGGCTCTGCATCTCCTGGATGGAGTTTGACCTTTCAGCTGTCCATTGACTATTCGCAATTACATCGAGGATCATCAACGGATGTAACATCCATAGGAAAATCCCTGATCAGATAGGGCGTGCCAGGCAAATAATCTGCTCAAGTCTTCGGACCGATGTTCTGACGAAGAAGACAACCCGCTGTTTTGTCAGGGTCAAATCGAGAAATGGCGTTCAGGTGCTGATCTGACCCGATTCCTGGGGAATTTTAACCGTCTCCCCACACAGTTCGCAACTTTGTTTCTTTTGCGGATGGCAGCCCGGAGCCGCGTCAGGTCTGTTATGGGCTATGGGCGCATTGGAGACTGTGCGCTAGTGCACTCTGTTTTGGATGTGCCTCGATGAAAGAAACTGCTTTTGTTAACAGCTACGTTACATCGCTCTGTCAGTCAAGTCGTTGCTGGGTTTTATAACATCCGTCTCTATGCGCCGCGCAAATATCCACCCCCCTTTTCAGGTCCACACGCCGAAACACCTCGCCGACCAGAGAATCGCAGATCCAGCCCCTTTTCTGCCCTACCCCCGCAAGCCTCTATCTGCAGAGGGCTCTTCAGGAAGGTGGGGGACTTGAACTGCAGAGCTTGCGAATTGCAGCGGGGCTCAAACCAAAATCTCCCCGGTTTGCAGCAAGTTATGAACGAGCCAGAAATTCGAGCCTTGCTTTTGATCACCACAAGGCTTCATGTCCAAACCATCTCCATATGGAGCATCACCTTTGCCTTTTCTCCGAATTTAAAGCCAGTTTTAGCAGCGGCACCCGCAAGTGTGGCCCGGCATATTCCGTGGCTTGTTTCATGGCTTTTCCAGGGCATCTGTGCTCCCTGTTCTTTTTATCTGTTTGCGATCTGAAGACCTTGATATTAACTTTCAGATCGGCTATGATGGTTCCAGATCTTGAGATAACCCACAGACTCTTTTTAGAGCTGTCAATAACGACAACGCAATCTAGCGTAGTAGTGGACTCCCACATGTTGGACCGTATCCCAACGCCACGGTCATGGGAAATTAGCAGGCGGGCACTCCATCAGCAGCAAGACTTGCGGGAGAGACCCTGGGGATCTCGTACACTAAGCTGTCGTAACTCGCCCCAGATACAGCTAGCGCGCTTTTCTGAACCTAGCCGCACATCAACGAAGTTAATTTATGTTATTTTTATTTGTGCCCCATGCCCTATATCTATATCGTTATACATAATATGTTCAGCCAAAACCCCATGATCTTATACGGTGACGCTATGCATGTCTCGATGGAGGGGTCGGGGCGCAATCCGTACCGCTGAAAACATTCCCAGACATCAGCCCTGTCAACCAGCTGCAAAAGATGTTCGTGTCCTACGTTTTTTCCAAGATGCCGAGATGCCCTGTAGGTAGATTGTGCCTCGAACCCTGCTCCCGGTTCTGAAAAGCATATATGCCCTTAGTTACTGCATCTCTTTTGCCGTGGGCCACATATACCACATCCTCATCTGTCTTCCTGCAGCAATAAAGAAAACAAGCTTTAAGGCTTACTTAAGTCACACTATACACTCCCCGCAGTCTGTGCCAGCTTAAGATGCCTACTATGATGGAAATTCAACATGTGGAGTTGACTATCGAGGATGTACTGTCTTTACATAGGCATTGGATAAGCAAACTCTACGTCGAGGACCTCAAGTCTGAAGTCGAGATCGTACAGCTGCTCTATGAACGCCGTCTGCCCGTCGCGTGCGTTGCCCCCTCCTCTTTCACCATACCTCCCACGCCTCCCGACGCTGTATACTGATATCAAACTAGTATATCACAAATCCAACGCTGCCTCCGGGACTGGGACCTCAGACCCGACACCCCATCCTCTCGATCTTCAACCGATACCTCTACCTCCACATCTATGTCCACAGCCTCAGAAGAATGGGAACTCATCCGCGCCCCCTCACCCGCATCGTCCACGTCCTCAGTGGAGCCCCAGAACGTCGAGCTCTACACCAAGCGTCCCCTTCCTTCCCTGCCCCAAAAGTCTACACTACCACGAGGAAAGAGGAATATGTTGAAAGTCACTTGCCATAACCGTCCCGTAACGCCGTATGAGGTCGAGATGACGCTCGGCGTGCTGACGGCGCCGAAGGGCCCGAGTCCGCTGCAGGCCTATGCGCTGGATCAGCAGAGCCATGAGAGGGTTGCGGTGGGGCTGGGGAGGGTGCCGATTTTTAGGACGTATGAAGTTAGGGAGGCTGGTGGGGGAAAGGGGGAAGGTAGACAGGAGAGGGATAGGGAGGGACAATGTAGTGAGGATGAGGGAGATGAGAGTGAGGGGGTAGGGTGTCGATGGTGTTGGA
>QGMK01001270.1:0-11478 GCA_007825345.1 Lachnellula suecica | reverse complement strand
TCACCTCCCCTTGCCCTTCCCCTTCTCGCACGAAGCAATATGATGCTTGACCAGGCTCAGCTCCTTAGCAGAAGCTTTTCTCGGCGTCCACATGAAGCCTGGAGCCTCATAATCAAACCACTTGTCCTTCCCACCATCCCTTTCCAACTGGGAGCGAAGTACGCTCCTACGAGCTCTTTCCCAGAGTTTCTGAACACCTTCGTGGTCGTCTCCCCACTTGCTTCCAAGCAGTAGCTTGAAAGCATTGGGCTCGTCTTCCCCGGTAAGAACCAGTCTGCGGATTGGGTACATGATTTCGGCCCTCATGCCCTTCGTGGACTTGTCGGGCAAGTCGAGTTTTATCCTCCCTGCCAGCTTCCGCGCCTCCTGTGACTTCGCCGAATGGTGTAGCCAATGCTCTTCACAAGTAGTCATGAGCCATTTCTTCTCCTTTTCTTTCTTTTCGTTGTTTTTCTTCTCGTTGTTTTTCTTCTCGTTATTGTTGTTGTACTTCTTCTCCTTTTCGGGCCGCACGGTGTCTTTCAAGCGTTTGACACCCTCAATCTCTTCCCTCTCCACCTGCCAAAACTTGACTTTCGTCCCACACTTCTCCAGTTGCCCGATAAGCTCGTGCAGGATATTGAAGGCAACACTGTTCGGCACAGTCTTGTTCCAACGATCCCGATACTCATGCCACCGCCATTCTTGGTCATAATGATACTTCTCAAAATACTCCCATCTCCATCCCCAGATTTCATCCGTTATGCCATCCATGAGATGATCAGAATCTGTCAAGAGTACAATTGTCCGGATATCGAAGTTTGTGCCGCTGAAGTTCTCATCGATGATACGCAGCGCTGCGATGGCGGCGTACAGCTCGGCGTAGTCTTTGGTTTGCTCTTCGTTCTCGGAGATGTAGCCGCGCGTGTTAAGGCTGGAGGCATGGCCGAAGTGGACTAGATGAATGTGAAGTTAGCGAATCTCACTCGAAATACTTTCAAAGTACATAAAAATGTCCCATAGGTTGTGAAAGACTTATAAATCCCGAACAAGCCATGTTAGGACAAAATTGAAGATATTCTTACTGCCGTACGACGCTGGCGCATCCCATCTTTCCCTACCGCCGCTATCTCCCTCGATGGCCACGACGATAGTTCCTTCTACTGGATGCACCACTTTTCTGTCATGAAGCCCCAAATTGCAGATATCGTGTTTTTTGTCCGAGAAGAGTAAGCTGAAGGGAAGTTTTACCTTCCCCGCTGCTTTCTTGGTGTAAGGAGCCGGGTTGAACACACGATGTGTGTTGCCACGACCTGCTGACTGCCCATACATCTTATGTCGCGGGGTAGATGGTAATTATCGTTTCCATATTGAAGATATTCGTATATTATGAAACAGGTTGAGTCATGTTTGTTGAGGTTGGCACTGCCCCGACCAAGTAAATTTCGACGCCATTAATGTGAATTGGTGGAATGCTTGGATGATAAAGCTGAAAGGGGAGTGGAGTCAGGAATATATGTACAGATCCCTGTATGCCTTTCACATTGATTCCTTTGGGACTGCGATCCGCCGACATGGGACGATGCGTGGAAAGTACCCTGCTTTTGGCGTGTCACATGGATTCTATTCACCAAGGGGCAGATCTTAGGAAAATCTCCCAGAGCGGTCAGATAATACTTTACTGGAACGAAGATAAGCCCCAAACTTCCAACATCTCTAGCTCTTGATCTTTGAGCGGAAGCAGAGATCATGCAAAGCGAGTGTGGTTCGCGGTGGACTGTCCAAAAAAAGGCGACACCAAATATTGATGCGCGAGCTGTGATTTGGGACAGTATCAAAAGTTCCATAACATGTGAGACTTTTGAAAAGCGTCTTTTTGGAAGTCTTCTAGGTAAGAAGAATTATCTTTGCCATACGAGATATATAGCGAGCTAGTAGGAAGCGCAAAGAAAAAGAATTGAATGTCGCTTTTTCTGTCCACAGCGAGTGTGGCAGGTGATTTTAGTCCCTGACTAAGAAGGCGAAGTGGTAATTATCATATTATTGACACTTCCGGATTCAGCCTTCAGTGTCGTTCTTGCTTCGATTCGGGCCATAATGAAAGGACGTTCAAGCTAGATACACTCGCATAAAGCTACACGCATTCATCTAATGATCCACGAAGCTGAAACTGTCGTCTTGAGTTTTGTGGCCACTGCGCGCTGATTCTGCTGCAAATAGCCCCTTAGTATTGGGGCCGCCGATAGTTACCAGCTTCAGCGATCCATAGGGAGAACTTAATCACGCTGTTGATTGATTGGAAGTGGTGAAAGTGAGATCTATGTCTATGAGATATATTAAAAATAGGACTTCAGAGTCTATGGGTGATATGGTGATTTGGCCCTTGACCCAGTCATCGGAACCCCTCCTCCATTTTCAGTGACAAGAACCAGATCTTCCAGTCTAATACCAAATCCAATATCCTTCCCTAGCTTCTTAGCTTGTCCAGTAGTGACATATATTCCCTAGCTTGGTTAGTTCGTCATCATCTACCAGGACAAAAGGTCACTTACTGGCTCATTCGTGACAACTTCCCCAATTTTCAGCTTCTCTGAGTTTGCACCATTTAGATACGGATGCTCATGCATCTCCAGACCTAGTCCGTGACCCAACCGATGAGTAAAGAACTCGCCGTATCCAGCATCGGTAATCACATCCCGGGAAGCAGCGTCGACATCTGAGCAAGTCGTGTTTACAGTCATGAGCGCAATGGCTGCTGACTGTGAGGCGTGAACCGTCTTCCAGATTCCCATAAGCTCTTTGCTGACCGTGGATTTGGACGGCAGGATCGTGCGTGTAACGTCGCTTCCATAATCGTAGAGCTTTGATCCGATGTCAATCAGAACAAACTCTCCATCACCCAATGTCTTCCCAACCGAGCCTCCATGGGGATTCGCAGCTTGCTCCCCAAACAGCACAATTGCCCAATACCCATTTCCAACGCCAGCTCTCGTGAAAAGAGCCTGCGCAGTAGAGAATATTGTCTCCTGAGTAATTCCAATATCGATGCATTTCTGCAGCGAACGCACAAGCTCAAGGGTAAACTCATTGATCGCCCTCAAAATCACCAGCTCGGCTTCCGTCTTCACGGCTCTCAACGCCTGGATCTCTCTCGTCATGCCCACAACTTCTACTCCAGCTTCTTCCAAGCCGGCCGCAATCATGTATCTCACATGCTCATCCAACATAACCTTCTTGAATCCAGTCTCTCTCTTCAGCACCTCATACGGTATCTCTTCTTCCTTCCACTCGTACACTTTCTTGCTTTCATACACCATCTCCAGATCGCCAATTCTCGCTAGCTCAAACTTGGGAGCCAGGTACGAGAATTGAGCTTCCTTGGTGAGAAAGATAAGAAACGGACGCTCGGAAAGCTCGAACGCGGAGGACACATTGGCGTAATAGCTGGTCGAGGCCGAGGGCTCCGCGATGAAGGCGTCAACACCGGCTTGCTCAAGAGCAGCGGCTAGCTTAGATTGCCGGGCGAGAAATTCATCGCGTGAGATTGGGGGCACATCTAGTAGTGAGACGTGGGACTGGAGGCTTTTCCAGGCGCAGGTCTCTAGGTTCGAGGATGAGATCTTATATTTAGGCGTTGGGATTTCGCTGATTTGCTTGGTGGCGTAAATGAGGGCCAAACAGCAAAGGATTGAGATAACGCGGAACAAAGTTTTGGAGTCACTTTTCTTGGCTGGCAGTTGCTCTCGAGGAGGCGCGTCTGACGGCAAGAGGACTTGGCTGGATTCTTTCTCCTGAGTTGAGAGGGCCATTTTGAGGGCTGGCAACGATTAGCTTGGAATTGCAGATAAGGGCTTGCCAACGTGCTTGTTCTTCGGACTTCAGGGGAAACTCAAAAGTGCTACGAAAATCAATTCATTTCATATGCAGCTTGAAGATAAAAATCAAAATGTGATTCGCTGAAGCTGCTATCCGCTTGGTGGTGGTCCTACGTCGTTGGAAAAGTGGGGGTCATGGTTGTTGCCCCGCCAATATTACAACACGTGATCCGTTCCTCCCCCTTACAATTAAAAAGTGATATGAGGCAGTTTTACGACTTCCACGGGTTGTGAAACCTCAAGAATAGCACTCTTTAAGTATCTTTATCTATGATAAACGATTTTGGCAAAATTGCTAGCCATTGGAACCGCAGAATTCGTGTATGTCAATCTCTAGCAAGCTCTTTTGGTCAATAGAGACAAAAGTGATTCCACGCTTGGGAGGAACACGACAAAGAGCTATTACACTGAGCAGCTGTTCTCATTGATCTCCAAATCCATGAAATCTATTTGCCGTTCAATGGCCATGGGATCTCAGACAAGAAGACCCTACAGTAAGGGTATGCTGTTTGTCACAGTTTGTGTGCAGTTCCGTTTTTGTCCATCACAATAAATTTATCCCCTTGGGTGCTGGCCCCCTTATAACCAGCCATTCTTCCAATCATTGAACCCATAACATCTTCGTCAATACTTTCTCTCAAGTCAATGCAATGAATGTTGCAAGCATGAATTGTGCAGTCATCAGAGCCCGCCCCAAGATGCTCGCTGATTTGCCTCATGACCTCCGCTCCAAACGTTTCATTCGCCCCGATCAATACACTCAGCAGTCCGCCTGGGTAGGTATACGCAAACTTTACACCCTCAGCAGAGAGAAGTGGCGGGTCACATTCCAAACAGTTCGTGTACTTTTCCAAAACCTCATCGGCTAGTTTTCTGTGTATCTTGTCCGCAAAGATCCAAAAGGCAGCGAAGTCTTGGTCGTGCTGGGTGTCTGGATCAGACATGTGTTCCTGTCCCTCGTCATCAACACCGATATCGCATCTTTTGCATCTGATGTTACCAAGATAGCTGGGCTTATCCGAGTACAGCCAAGCAATGAATCGTTCAAAGACGTTTGGATCGTCCTCCGGCATCTCGATCTGCTTCTCAACGCTTTCCTTGAACCCGCTCTGGAATGCTGCCTTGAAATATGGGACCTTGTCGCAGAGGTACTCTTCGTTCAACGTAAACTGCTTCTTATTGAGACCGACGAGAACCTGCACGAAATTGCCGGACGTAAAGTATCTGTGGGAAAATGAGCGTTTGCAACGTTGAACCATGGCAATGGAAGAGAACTTACTCGTGTAGAGGACGCAGCACTGATGTTTCTGAGTTGGTGGAGGAGGCCATGACTGCTGGTCGGATCTGTCGCAAGAATCAAGTCACAATATAGGAGATGGCGAAAAGTTAGTGAGGTTGTCGTAGAGGTAGCACTTTAATAGCGGTAGATCTTTTTCGCCAAAAGAAAATCCTTGTGCGGTGAATCCGGTGTTAACAAAAACACCCTTTCAAACAAATACAAGCTACCAGAAAGTTCCACCACAGATAAGCGGACATTGCTTATGCAACAATAGAAATTGTTCGAAGTCGGCAAGTCCCCTTACCCGAAGTAGAAGATTTTTAATTAGCTCAACGCTAATGTAATAGAATCTGAGAATGTTTGACTCTTCATGTCTATTCGAATTGATTTTACAATTTGGCCTCCTATTTGACATGGTGTTTAGGGCAGCGTAGAATTTATTATGTCTCCGAATTCGGAGAGTATCTGGAAAAAATAGCCATAGAGTATGCCTGTTTGAAAGTTCAAGACACTTGGTCGGATTCCACGCTTCAAGGCGTATCAAAGTTGAGGGTGCAGGCTGTAGTATTGATGTAATTTGCTCCCTATACTCTCGAAGTATTTCTCATGTGCACAAGGTAAGCTCTAAAGGATACCGAATCAACCCTCCAAAAAGCGTTCCCGACATCACAACCGATGCCATTGCTGAAATTACTGCCATCCCCTTCGTTTTTTCCCAATAAAGAGAAATGCTTAAAAGTTCTCCCGTTATAGTCTTCCTACTACCACCCCCATCTCAGGTCAATCTTGGTTGTGGAGCTTGCAGCACCACCAGTGCACTAGTCGAAGAGATCGTCAAAACCGACACTGGAACTACTTGGGCTTTGCGTCATCCGCTTTTGGATGCCCACCAGCATGTCAACGTTAAATCGCGGGTTTGTTGCTGCGACCTTGCCCAGAGTCTCAAGATTTGCCCGTGAACTCTCATCACGGCCCAGGTTTGCGCCATCTGAATCGTAGCCGTCTCTATCAACGGTAGCACAGCACATGTCGACAGCATGCTTAATCAAGATTTGACGGACTTCATTGTCATCATCAAGTGTCTCGTAAGCAAATTGAACCGCTTCGGCCGAGAAACACGCATATCCGACCTGAAGGCAGACAGAAAATCTGTCTATAACATCATCGGCGAGACTTTTCAAGGCGATCTTGTCGAGGAAAACCCAGAACTGAAGCAAATCCAAATCATGTTCTGGGTCAGGCTGTAGCCGTCTGATCGTCTCTTCTAAACCCAGTCTGTCGTGGCAAGTCTCGCACCGAAATCTCAGCGGCTCGTTATTGTATACCCAGTTGATGAGCTTCCCAAAGGCGGCTGGGCTATCTTCAGGCAGAAACATTGTCTTTTCCCTACTCTCCTTAAAGCCGGATTTGAAAGCAGCTTTGAAATAAGGCACTCGATCACACAACAAATCCTCGTTTAAAATCCATTTTACCTGCTCGGGGCCGACGTAGATGGTGACTTGATCGTTATTCTTGAGGTATCTACGTAGAAAAGCCGTCTTAGTGGATTTTACGATGTAATAGAAAGATACTATGCTGCCTTACTCGCTAATAGACTTTGGCTTTGCTGCTGCAGTATCGTGCAAGGCGCTGTGGGGAGACATTGCGCAGCTGCGATGGGGCGATGAGATGTTGCGATATTGGGTTGTCCAGTTGTCTGGTGTTAAGGAAAGGTTTTGAGGATCGAGCTTGGCGGGAGCCTTGTATTTATAGCTGAGCAGTGTCAATCAGCCACAATGTCTGACCCTAGATCAGATTCAGTAAAGGTTGGTCAGTACCAGAAACCAACCAAGATTCAATGTTGTATATTGCAAGATGGATTGACGTGAGGAGCATAGAGAGCTACTCGAATTCGCCCCTAATCCGGCACCTGAAAATTTGCTTGAACTCAAGTCATTTCCAGAGGCTCTAATTTGATGCTGACTTTCTTCTGTCGAGCTTCTTAGATAAGAGCACACGGCGTTTCTCGTTGTGGTCCGCTCACTGTGAACCTTGTCAATCTAATATCACAAGTTTGTTGCGGTTGGAGAGGTTAGAAACAAGTTGATATTATCTCACTAGCTACCCGTGAAGCTTTCAAACCGCTCTGGGAGAAACCTTTCTCACATAAAAGCCAAACGAGGTCTTGCATCGAGTCTCCGAAATCTACCTAGGTATCCCAGGAAGGTTCTCCTCTGGCAATCGCTCTCCCTTCCGAGTCGTAGAAGCCAACGCCCCTATGACCATGCATCCTACAAACATAGTAATTGCAGGTCTCGTCCCTTTTCAGTTGCATGTGCTCGCAAAGACCCTTTACAACATGAACTGCAAAAGCTTCATTGCTTGCCATGATTTTCCCAAATGCTTCAAGCTCAGCCGGTGCCATATCCCAATCCTCCACATAGTAATAACAGTAGACAGTGTTTCTAACTAGCTGTTTACGTAGAGAGGAAGATTCCACCGAGTTTTCGTATGCAAACCGGACACCTTCAGAGGAGACACCTCTACCACTGTGCCATAAGCAACGGGTATACTCGTCAAGAACTTGATCTGCTAGTTCGCTAAGTCCAATCCTGTCAGCAATGACACAAAGGTCGAAGTATCTCAGATCTAGCTCCGGGTCGCCGTTTTGACATGTGGTACCGGCACTGCCCTCTTCGTCGCTTTCTTTATGGGAAAGATTGCCGGTATATATCCAGTCGACAAGTCTTGCGAATGACCTTGGATTGTCGACTGGGAGCTCCTTTCTCTTTTCCTGTCCTTCCTTGAATCCTGACTTGAACGCTGCTCTGAAGAATGGTACACGATCGCAGAGCAACTCCTCACTCAAGAGCCAGACCTTTAGCTCTTTGCCGACGACGATCTTTACTTGATTGTAGCCGTCTATGAGGTAGCTATGGGAACAGTCAGAACTTGAGATCAGGATGCCTTTGGGGAACCGGGATCATGATTTTAGATAAACATACTCGCTGATTGGACGGAGCTTGGCCTTGTCCGACTGTCGTGCTGGGGTGCTTGAGGACATCTTGTCGTTGTTTGCAGACGTAAAGCCGTTCTGCGTAGGTCAAACGTCGGTATTGTTGGGATTGTAATGTCTTTCAACACGAAGCCTTGTCTGATGGTGTTTTCGGACGTCGAGGTTGTGGAGGTTTGACGTCTCTGAAGTCTAGAAACGAAAAGCTCGGAGGTCGAAAATATCTTCGTTGTGGCGACCCGCCTCGGGTCGCTGCTGGGGGTGAATCTGAAAAACTGCTGCATGAACACAAAGACAGCAGGCATACATTCACTCTGGAGTCATTGATTATTTAAGCTTGGGATCAAGAAGCTTGAACGCCGAGACTCGAGAGAAACAAGGGAACACCGGGCTTCAAGACAACTCGATGCTAAAAGTAAGACCACGAAGCTTTGTTCTCTGTACACTTCGCCCCTTCGCCATCAAAAGTTATGAAATGAAAACATTTCTTGCACATTGAGAATGTCCCACTCCTCGAGACACATTTAAAACCGCTTACTTTCACATTTTCGAGACGAAAAAGACGACAGGGAAGTGGTTCTAGCAGTCAAGGCATGAACATTCTGCAATGTATGATATGTCATTTGTGAATCTCGTAGACGTCCCTGAAAGCAACCCCCCTCGAGCCTCTGCCATCTCCATCCACATTTGCAAAGTGTTTTCGTTGCTCATAAATGTCGTGATCTCTCAAGCGTACCATAACGCCGCTCCAGCACTTTTCATCTTTTCAGGAAGGGATCCCTGTCGTCCAAAGGTCGCTTGTGAACTTGACAAGCTGAATAACCGCAATTCTGAGGAACATCCACGGAGTAACTGTGAAGTGCCTTCAAAACATCAACCGCGAATTTGACGTGACTTCCCGTAATCTCTTCAAAAGCCGCATCATCCATCGCCTTGTTGTTGTTGAAGCCATTAGGGCTATGGTATCTTTCCACTATGTGTTCAACAATCCAGGAACGGAGGTTGGATTGCTCGGTGGTGTTCTCGTACACGTAACAAATCGCCTTCCCGGACAAATCGGCGCCATGACCCAGGCAATCAGTGATCGACGAACTCAACAATTCGAGTAGGCTTTGAAGTCCAAGCTTTTCGGCGAATACCCAAAGTGAGAATAGATCCATATCATGTGGTTTGTTGGGGTGTTTGAAAAACGATATGGCTGGATCCTTGTCATAACTGTCGCATTCGTCGCACAGAATTTCCCTTGTATAGAGCCAATCGACAAATATAGCAAAAGCCCCAGGCCTATCTTCCGGTAAGTCCATTGATTTCTCCTTCCCTTCTTTGAAGCCCGATTTGAATGCAGCCTTGAAAAAAGGCACGCGGTCGCACAAGAAATCTTCGTTCAATGTCCATGCCTTCCGCTCAGGCCCTACAAAGATTCTCACCTGGCTGAACCCTTCTTGAAAGTATCTGCCCAATTCACAGTCAGTGACAATGATTCTGGGGAATTGCACATGGACGGGTGGCTCACTCGTTCAATCTTCGCCTCTTCGGCCCGCTCGACCCTGTTGATGCTTCGGCTGCGGACATCTTGCTGCTGTAATGTTACTGTGAATTGATGAGGATTGTGCGATTTTAGAAGTTCCAGAGTGGATAAGAAATTAAAAAGTTGAGAAATTAAGCCGTTAAGACTTCAAAAAGTTATGACGATAAGATGTTAAGACAGACCCCTATTCACCCAAAGTCGCTTAACCGTTCAAGGCTGACCTTTGATCCAGCCAACCCCAACTTCAAAAAACCAAGAACCGCAACAAGAATCGACGCAAGAGAAAGCATCAAGATGTCTTCAGGAGCACCGCCTTTCGTATTCGGGGCCTCATCTCGCCCAATCAGCGAGTAAGTCAGAATCATGCGCTCCAGACTGCCCTTTGCAAAAAAAAGCTAATCTTTGGTTGCGTAGGTATATCAAAACCCCAGAAACCGTCACCCTCTACGTCGGCCCCCAACCCGAGAAATGGATCGTCAACGAGAAGCTCCTCTGTGACCGCGTCCCCTACTTCAAAGCCGCCTTCCAAAGTACCTTCAAGGAAAGCGAGAGCAAAGTCATGGACCTACCGGAGGAGGACAACAACGCGTTCGCCCGCCTCATCGACTGGCTGTACTGCGGCAGCTTCGAATGCGGCAACTCGAGCTTGATCACGGATGAGAAAGCCAGAGATGAACACGTGCTGCAGTGGTGCAAGCTTTTTGTCCTGGCCGATAAGATGAGGTTGCAGGAGTTGGAGGATAAGGCGATGGAGCAGCTGGAGAAGTGTTTGGTTCATTGTGCGAAAGGTTTCCCCGAAGCTGCGATTTTGATTGCGTGCGAGCAGACACCGCCCGGATCGGCCCTCCGAAAATTCCTCGCCGAGAAGATGTGCGAGGCATTCCAAGGAACGACCATGGCGCATATCCCGCAGGAGCCGGTCGACCTCGATATCACGAAGTGGACTCGTCTTGCGTCTTGCAACTTCGAGTTCAATGTTGAAGTGATGGAGAAGATGCATGGTAGGAAGGACTCGGGAGGGAAGGTTATTGGCTTCGAGGGATCCCATGAGCAGCCGCGATATCAGAGAGGAGGGGGTGAGCCACCAAAGAAGCGGATAATTGGTAGAAGTGTTATTTCCAATCCGCCCCCGATCCAATATTTCAGAGGGCGGGGAGAAGAATTTTTGAGAGAGTGGGGAGGAGGAAGAGTTGAAGACATCTAAATCGACAGAAAACTTCAAAACTCGGTGGAAGAAGGCTGGATTCGCGACTTTGTAAAAAGCTTGTGCAGCTTTGCTAGGGGTCTTAACTAGCTTGGCGTGGACAAATTGCAAACTTATAGATTTCTCACTCAATCCAGGAGTGATTCAACTTATCAAATTTAATCATGATGAGACTGTGACTTGCTAGCTTCTTGCCTTGAATTTACCCCGCAACACTTTGATTTGGGGAACATACAATATCAACGCCTTGACTCAGTTCATGTGGCATGTTTTGCACCAACCCCAACTTCAGTTCCCACGCACTAGTCGCTCTTTCCTAGAGTACTTCGACCGATAAGAGTCAAGGATTGTCGGCCATCACAGATGTAACAGCACACGCAGACAGGTTTATGCACAACAAAACCCGCGAGACAGCAAAGCAGAGGAGATGAACGATGGGTAACGATTAAGTAAATTCAGTTCTTTGCAACTTTTAACAATGCGTCGAAATCAAACGCAAGTGGCGCCCACTAAGAAAGTCCAATTTTATGTCTACGCACAAGACATGTATCGATGCTTACCAAATCACTCTAACTCCAACATCAATTTCGTAATTCGTAAGACTTCACAATGCAACACAAA
>QGMK01001269.1:0-11503 GCA_007825345.1 Lachnellula suecica | reverse complement strand
CCCCTGAACTCGCGTAAAACCCGACCGAGTAGAACCGACGAACTCGCGAGGCAAAGCATAAATGTCTCAGGGACCATGAATCAGCCATCTTTCTCATCCTCCGTCAACGCCGATTCGGAACTACTCAGTAGATTTTTTGTTTGTTGCACTTCGCATCGAAGTGTTTATAAATATCCTAGGCGCCAATTGGACTGCAGCATCTTGATCTCATGGATTCGACAAGTGTGGATGCCGGGATCGATCATCCATTTACAATAAACTCACTGAAATAGGCTCCTTCATACATGGCTCACTTAGAATAAAGAATTTTATGTTTTCTTGGTGGTCATTTTTACCTAGTGTTCAACCACGTTAAACTTTTATTTCAGAACGTGAGAAAACGTGATAGATATACCAGGCGATTTCTAGCATACCTACTATCAGACTGTGAAGAGACTAGTTGGTATTTCGCGTCAGTCCTCAAACACATAAGAGACTCTTTCTTTCTTGTTCAGTACATCTAAAGGCTTCATTGACTAAATCAAGCATCTGTCGTCTTTTGTTGCACGTCGCAGAGGAGCAGTTAAAAATATCTTGAAGGGTTGGAACAGCTAAGGAATTGGACCAGCCACATCCCACGCTAGATGGGACGCATATATGGCCCAGAAAAAGTGTCAATACTGTCAAAGTATAGAAGATACCGAACTTTTAGGTCTTTTGGACTTTTGTTGCACGTCGCTCAGGATCAGTTATAAATATCTCTCGCAGTCGTGGCCGCAATGCGACACACCAGCCACCTTCTATATCACTGCAATTGGGGCAAGCCGCCGCCAACTAGTAAAGGAGGGGGCTTGCTATGGCACATGTTGTCAATTTCTCAGTGTCGGAGTCAGAGACCTTAGCGTTATTGGACATTTCTTTTCGTTGCACATCGCTCAGGATCAGTTAAAAATATCTTCTTCCAAAACCAACAAGCACTGCACGGTTTGAATCCCATACAAAACATCCAAAAACACAAAATAAATACATGGTTCAGCCTCCTTACCCCCACTCAGGCTCTCATTACATCCTCCCAACGCCCTACTCGGAAAGCTCCCATTTCCGTTGCACATCGCAAACTCCAGACTAAAAATACCGTCCACAGACACAAAATAGACCCAACTCATCTTACGAACTTTCTCAGACAACTGGCCAATTTTTCGCATCCGTTTGTTTCATGACGTGGCGGAAGCTGCAGGATCTCACTTGAGGGGCTTAGCAGTGATCCTACTTCGGGTATATCACGCGAGCTACTCTGATAGATTAGTGTACGTACAGTGAGCTGTTCGTTTGTTTCAGGCTTCTCAGGATGCAAACATCTGTTTCAAGGAGTCTTTAAGCTTCTGATGGGCTTGATTCTTGCAGTAAAGCAGAAAGGGTCACGTCGCTGGCGCTGAGGTTGACGACGATGGAAAATTTCTTGTACTTTTGGGGCTTGCAGGCTGGTACCAATGATCAACAGCAGAGGCTAGGGAGTTGACGTTAATTGACGCGTCAGAATCCTACAGGCATCCTAAATCTGCACCGACAAGGAAGGAACGATGGAGATGTTGCTGTTTCACTGCGCACTTGTTGTTTGGTTACAGCCACATCTCCTGCAGGTAGAAATAATAGGCCATTGGACCTGAAATCCCCAGAATTCATAGGTACATCACACTGACACCGTATAGAAGCATGGGTTTGGAATGAAGCATAGGAGATCGGGCAGGTCTGGTCGTTTCCTTTTGAAACCGAATTGGTGGTATTCATTCTGTAGGAATCTGAAAATAGAAGACACTGTCTATGGCCGCAAATTCTAAGATCTTTCCTTTAAAACCATTACAGACGGCGGATCTCCTCGCAACCTAAGGAACGACTACAGCAGGAGTTGAGTACCCAGACGAACATACCATTCCCCCACGACACGTCAATACGGGCATTTAACCCACCCCACGTCATTCTCAGTACTATCTTCGATGGTTTCATAAACATTCGGGTCTGGTGAGCGACCGTAGAAACGGGGGTCCTCGCTGCGCAGCATCCAAGACTTGTTCAAGGCTCGTTGATTACCTTCACCCAGTCTATGCCGGACGTGTCGAGGTCTTTTAGTGGCGGAACATTGTGGAAAATAGACTTCGACGCTTCTGCATCAACTTGCACACCATATCGATAGCAGGTCGAGGTGCCCATGCAAATCTCCTCGTAAGTGTCAGGCAAGTAAGTGTCAGGCAAGTAAGTGTCAGGCAAGTAAGTGTCAGGCAAGTAAGTGTCAGGCAAGTGCTGCTCAGAGCGGAATGCAAACTCGGCCCACTGCGTGAAGTGTTGGCGAATCGTGCTTATTGTTGCACCATCAAAGAGGGTGCACCTCCTGCAGACCAAACCTCTCGCCGAAGAAAGCCTAAATCGGACTCTATCCCTACGAAAAAAACTCTACAGCCTTTCTTAAAGAAATGGATTTGACCTTGCGGAAATAAGGGTCAAAACATTTCGCAATATGGGGCTAGCAGAAGAAAGTCGTACGTTCGATATGATCTGGCGTTCCGCCCAAGACCACTCTGTCTGATTGTTCTCGACTAGCTAACGTTTTCAAAACTGGCTTTAGATACCCACTACTATCACCTTCATTATTGTCCAAGTCATTGTGATATGCCTCATGATCTAGGAGCCCGCAGACACCAGACTGGAGATCGTGGAGCAGATGTTGCTTTAACGGCAGTTATGTACCTTCCAGCGTACTACCAGTGCTGTTTCTGCAGTGCAACAAAGCAGAATCGAAATTCAACTTGGTGGGGACAACCTACTTGATCAAGTTCCAAGACTGGTTGCAAATTGGAAGCTCCAAACAATGAGAGTCCAAACTACGGACGCCTCTCGAGATGCTTCGCCGTGGACTGAGAGGAAGATTAAACTGCTAGGCTAACGCTCGGGCTCTCATTACAGAGCCAGTCACTAGAAGAAGAAAGATCTTCCTCGGAAAGTGTACAGAAATGGTGGTAACGCACAAGACAAGAAGATGACGACGACTGTAAAGTAGAGAAAAGTTTACACTCGCTCAGCCTACACATTCACTCCACACTGATAAACATATCAGTGTTTATATGAGGCTTCAAAGCTAGACTTACACCGCAGTTTCTTGGGGACATGGCATACACGTGACATTTCTAAAGCCATGTAAAGGAAACCGGCGACTTGCGCAATTTCAGCTCTGTAAGGGCCTAGAACCATCAGGTAATACTGGCTGGAACCAGCGGTGAGACCATTCAGGGCGGAAATCAAAATCTAATATGCGTGGAAGTTTGCTTTGTCTACCGACTGGCTTAAATTTCGAGCCTTAACTCACTTTTAAGGGGACCAGCACTGCAAATTAAGTATCAAAAAGCCAATCCAGTGGTGTGAGCGCCTCACCTCGACGCGAATCAGGCGGTCCCCCAGGTCATATGTTGAGATTTTATACATATCCGAACAAGATCCGGTGGTGTTGTCAAACCCGAAGTGGGAAGGGTGACCTCGCCAGGGATGTGGTCCCTGGAGCTGCAGCCTGACGTCGGGCGGAGTCGTGCCGAGCCCCAGCGCCTCAAAGCCTGATATTTGCGCGCCTCCTCACCTTTCAAGAATAATTTTTCCACATATTATGCGCTCCAACCCACACAAACCCGTATCCAACGCCGGCAATTGATGCCATTCTCGCAAGTTTTGAGAAGTTTGCAATCGTGTTCGAAGACTGCGTCGAGAATGGGGCTTCGCGGTCGTAAGATTTGGCGTCAGCTGGGGTCGTGTTTGCCACTTTTTAGGCAGTGCTGAGAAGAATTACTCACGCAGTCGGTGAGTGAGTCGATATTGAGGCTCTTTCTTAGGCTCAGCCCCCACGATCTTTAGCAAACACGCTGCTTGCAGTTCTGGGGCCAGTGTCCTGGTCTGATGCAGGTCGGGGTAGGGCGGTCATGGAGGGGTGATGTTCAAGGGTATTCGTTGGGACGGCTAAGGGCTGCCGGCATAGAAGCTTTTTTTCTTTGCCTGATTCCTGTTTTATGTCACTGGGGGTATCCCTCGTTTGGCTTGAGGGGTCTATATAATCATGCTGTGCCTTCCCTTGGGATTTGCTTTAATCTTACATCATTCGAGAAATCTGTCCTCGATTTCTTCAAGCACACGTCCTCTTTCCACTCCTATTCAACCTAATTGCGAAGTTCTTCGTTCAAGCATAAAATCTCAAAGCCAAAATGTGTCTCTTCTCATCTCCCAAGAAGCACCGCCGTGCGCACTACGTTGAGGAAGTTGTGGTCGCTCCTCGACCCGTCTCCCGACACCACCACCACAGCGGTCATCATCATGGTCGTTCCTCATACACATCTGTGACCAGAACCACGAAGCCCGCTACTAGGGAATACTATACGAGCAGCCCACGGGTGAGCCAGCACAGCTACAGGCGCAGTGCACCGGTCGTGGTTGAGCAAAGACGGAGCACACACTCGTACCGATGAGCTTCCTGTTGTCTGATAAAGTCCACGGATAAGATACCAGGCTGCCCGACCATCTTGCAGGCATGGAGGTCGATCTGGGGATAGAATGTGCGGGATGTTGGGAGCTGGAGGATACTTCACATGGTTTCCAAGTTGGAGTTCCCCGCGGGGAAGGCTGGGGAGTTGGTGGGCTCATCATATCTGCTTTTGAACTATGCATTTTGTAATCAATATCGTGTTCTTTTATTTGCTTGGGGTAGACGCGCGGCCGCATAGCAAGCACTGAGCGTTTTGGGGAGTTTTCATGAATGACTAAACGTCTTATCTGTTGTCATTCGTCCTGTATCATGCGTCGCGCCTTAATTCACGAGTTTTATGAATCCAATTTAACAAAATTTGTCGTCATCCAGAGTTCGCGAGCGTCATCTATTTCTTATTTTCAGTCCCGAAAGTCTAAAAGTGTTGAGAAACATAAGGTTTATCTGAACAGTGACAAGTTTCATTTTCGGCGCGTCAATGCACTCCATTGAGTGAGGGCACGCGGGGTACTCCCTTCTGGAAGGTTGCCTTGCGCAGGGAAGGCCAGCCCTGTGAATTTAGCGATAGACCATAAATTCTGGCGGGGTATGCCGATTTTTCAGCACAGCCTCAGCCTCATCGTATTTGCTAAACCTGTCAGCATGAAGCAGAGTTGGTAACTATACGAGACTGGCTAACAATTGTTTGAACAGTCTTTTTCCGTGAGCTGCTGGTGTAAATTTGTTTGCATCTTCAGGCTTTGCGAATGACTGCCGTCGAAGCTGCTGGGCGCGCGGCTGAGATAAACAGATATTTTGGAGAGACTTTCGGCATTGGCCGAGGACATTCCGTTCCATTGGCCTCAGTGGACTATTGCAATAATGTGGACAGCGTCTAGATTGTGTCAACCTTGCTGGCAATATTGATAGTCATGTGACTACGTGTGAAGACTCGAAGGGACCACTTCGTGACGAAGTCATGTTTTATCCTCTAAGAGCTATCTGGGCGATTTTATATTTGGGCGGTCGCTAGAGGCAAGTGCTTGCTCCTCAACTGCGTAAGTGTGGTTCACAGTTCGAATGTGCTCATTGTTTTGGGAAAAGGCAGGAACGAACACGGCCAACTTGCAGCGTGCCATGACATGACTATGGGAATGCGACTTAGGGCCTCTTTTAAATGTGTCACAATAAATGAGACTTCTGAACACACCGAAAAACAAGCAAGTTGTGGTCCCTTACAAGTACCCAGCGATATTTGACGGAGAGTAATGCCGCAGTCTCCCACCATCATCATCTGCAGAGTAGTAAAGGCGAGGAAGTCGCTATCATATTAGCTTTTACGGTCAGTACTCCCCTTTGCTCTTGCCTTCCCACAAGTAGCGTGGACGGTTACAAAACCAACTCTTCTCCCAGTTCTGTTTTCCTCCTTCACAACCAACAACAGCATTCACATCGCATCATCAGACAACCCATACACAATCAATCAATCATAACCATTCTCTCCAACCTTATCTCATCATGTTGTTCTCCTCTTTCATCGCTACCGCCATTGTCAGCTTCGCTGCTCTGTCTTCTGCTGCTGCCATTGACACCCGCGGCAAGAAGGACAAAAATCTCCAGTGAGTACCCAGTTCAGGGCCTCTGAGAATGTCTCATTGCCTGCGAGACATTGTCGTACGCTGCCGATGAGGTGTTTCCCAGAACTAACTGCTTGGTCGTCTAGGGTCACCTTCTGCACCGGCACCGACTTCACCGACCACTGCGTCCCTGTTTCGGGTCCGCCAGGCAAATGCGGTACGCTCTCCCATCCTTGTTGTATCGGCCTTTTCTAATGCCTCTTTTTACGAACAGTCAAGCTCGGAAAGGACTTGAAAGACAAGGTCGCGTCGCTGCGACAGGAGGTTGGAGAGCCGTGCGAACTGTACTTGTGAGTCTTTCGGCTATTTGATGCCCCTCGACAATATCCCACTTCTTGTCAGACATTATTCTAACGCCTTTTTAGGGATGATGGCTGCAAAGGCATTACCCTTACGGCTGCCAATGGTACCTGGCATGATATGTCGGCGATTCATTTTCCTGCCTCTGCTAGCAATTCAGATCCGATCTATAATATTACAAGCATGGTCAATAGCTTCAAGTGCGCTTCTTCGCTCTCAACCAGAGACGTTGTGGTTGCTCCTGCCGAACATGGTTGTAAGGGAACGATCGTGCAGCGGGCCTGCACGCCCGACACTCAGCGACCTCACCTTTCGTTTTACACAGACCCCAATTTTGGAGGAATCGTTCGCACATATACTGTGAATGAAGCGACTTGCGTCAATCTTGACGGTGATTTCGACCATACCGTCTCGTCCCTTAAGCTCAATTCAGGCACCTTTTGCACCTTTTTCATGTAAGAATAATATTCCACAACCACTGAGACATTCTCCTGCTCGCAATAAGCAGAAAATAAGGCAGCTAACTTGGTCGCAGGCAGAAGGACTGTGCTACAGGCGCCGGTGTCTTTATGTATGGCCATCCTGGAGTTCAATACCGCTACATTGCCGATCTGAGGAAGGTCCTCTTCAATGGAACTGAATCTAACTTTGATGACATGATCATGAGCTATGCTTGCTCGATCTGGTAGGCGGGGAGAATGACTGACTCCAAGTGAGGCATTGTGGACAGCTCTGCGAGCTGACGGTTTCGGAAATTGAGTGTGGTTTTTACCTCGAGTACATTGTGATTACAGGAATTCATTAGAGTCTACAAAATAGACTTCCATTCTCTCAAGCAAACGAGGCGCACCACGTGATACTCCCCAACTGCTTCCAGATGTCACCTGGTAAGAATTCTGAACAATTTGTGGCCACTGGACCTTGATCTTACGATGAGAATGCCCCATTTCCTGTGGTACATTCAAACAAGACCAAATCCGCAATTCAAAAGGAATACGAAAGTAGGAGCAAAGGGTCGTGTGCCCCATGCTCCTGCGTATATCGAGCATGACTGAGATCTAATCATGAAGTCGGATTAAAGCTCGTCTCATCTCCTTTCCACACTATTGGAATCTAGCCCCCTCCCCTCCCCCCTTTCGCCATGCGTGGACCCTGCATCGTGACGAGGCTAACTGCTACGAGTGCAGTCCCTCAGTCTGCAGTAGCCTTTTCTACGTCATCATGCCGCATCGTCCGAAGTCTCCCTGGGAACAATCAAACAAAAGCCAGCAAGGACCCAGAACTTCGCAAACTTACAAAATTCCCGAATCCTAGACCCGGTGTATATCCTCATACCCCGGTTTCCAGATATTAAATACATCTCCATAAATCTGCAAGGTCCGTACACACCCCTCCGC
This sequence comes from Lachnellula suecica, assembly GCA_007825345.1. Lineage (NCBI taxonomy): Eukaryota > Fungi > Ascomycota > Leotiomycetes > Helotiales > Lachnaceae > Lachnellula > Lachnellula suecica. Next base: position 3,695 of record QGMK01001269.1, on the reverse strand, counting down.
GAGGCTGCGATGACGTCGTTGGAGTCGCGGGGCAGCCGCGACAACAACAACAACAATAGCAGTCGCAACGATGCGAGGGAAAGAGCTGACCGAGTGTCTTAGCAGCAGATACTTTTGAATAGCTCTCGCTTTGACAGTCAAGATGTAAGTCCAAATATACCTCCAACTTCACGCATGGGCATCCTCAACATGCTGCGTCGTCGCAATTCCCAGAAATCCTCGTCGGACAAGCACAGTCCTATGAAGCATTTGTTGGAACCTTCCTTGCTATCTCCACCCCGCTGCATGCTGACTTGCGCCTCCCAGGAATCGCGCCCTCTCCATCCGGTCGAACAAGAACAGCTCCAGCTCTGGCGGTGCCCGCCATGGCTTCAGCCTCAACTCCCTTCGCGGCTCCGTGCAGCCCGAGCTCAGCAAGAAGCTCTACAAGCTGATCAAGTCCGAGAACAACCTGATCCAATCCCACGAAGCCGCCGCCAAGGAGCGCCTCTCCATTGCGACCCAGCTCTCGGACTGGGGCGAGGCTACCACTGATGACGCCATCAGCGACATCTCGGACAAGCTGGGCGTTCTGCTCTCGGAAATCGGCGAGCAGGAGGACACGTATGCGCACAACCTTGATGATAGCAGGGCGATTTTGAAGGCGATCCGGAATACCGAGAAGAGCGTGCAGCCCAGCAGAGATAATAAGGCGAAGATTCACGATGATATCGCCAAGTTGAAGATCAAGGAGCCTGAGAGCACCAAGTTGATTACGCTGGAGCAGGAGCTTGTTAGGGCTGAGGCTGAGAACTTGGTTGCTGAGGCTCAGTTGACCAATATTGTGGGTCTCATCTCCCCCTTTTATATTTCGAGGTTACTGATTTGTATCTAGACTCGCCAGAAGTTGAAGGAAGCATATGCCGCCGAGTTTGCCGCAACCATCGAGCGCGCTGAGAAGCAGATCATTCTCGCCCGCCACGGCCGCCGCATGTTGAACCTCCTCGATGACACCCCCGTTGTTCCAGGTGATGTCCGCCAGTCATACGAGCACACCAACCAGGCTCGTCAGATCCTCAACGACGCCGAAGACGACCTCAAGGACTGGGCGCCCGAGTTGGAAGATGTCACTTCAAACGCCAACCTCGACAACAACCTGATGCCCAGCTCCGTCAGCCAGCACCACCAGACTGACAGCTCGGTCCTCGGGGACGAGAATGTCATCCACCATGAGCGTGAGCATGCTACTGTAGGGCCGGGCTCTACTACGGGCGTGGATGGGAGCAGAATTAGTAGCGGGACTTCTGTCACCACTGGACTTCAGAGCGAGGTTGCATAATAGGGATGGCCTTTCTTGACTTATGTGGAATGCCCGGATTGTGATTGTATGACTTCTGTACGCTCGGTGGATTTCATTCTTCGATTCTTTCGCAAGGAGCACGAGGGAATTGATGAACGGGATGAAGTACAGGCTGCGGTCTTGCCTGGTTTTTAGTCTTTAATGTATATTTACGTATCCTGACGAGTTTTTGAAGACCTGTATATTGCTACACAGTAAGTGCGGCACTGGTTAATTTAAGGCCCCTGACGTCTTTCACCCGAGTGGGTGGAAGCAGAATTGTTAGCTTTGCTGCGAACGAGGGAGTAGCAAAACCCGATCCCAGCAGTGCAGGGCCAGCACATGGTTAATAAATGACTATTATTCTCGTTGCAAAAAGAAACAAAACCCCTATTTGTAAATGTGGCCGGCCGCATCACAACATTGTGATTGAGATCCAATAACGCTAACATCATCCTTCAAAAACTTACTTCTCCTCTCGTCATTTAATCAAACCCAAAAAAACCCTTTGTCCGCCTCCACATATGAGTCCGTACTTTGGTGTCCTTGAGTACCTTAAGCTCACTCTTCAAACTCTCCACTTCTTTCTCCCGACTTTCCAGTCGCTTGAAATCCTTCATGTTATCATCCAACCTTTCCTGCAAATCTTTAAGTCTCTTATCATACTTCCCACTGATATCCGTCTCGCTCTTCTCCAATGTAACCGCAAACTGCGCCTCCAATTTTTTGCGCAGCTCCGTGGCTTCGCGGCTTACCTTTTCGCCCGCCGCCGTATCCATCAACGGGATATCCTGTTCCACCAGCTGCTTTTGCAGTTTCGTCCCCTTGACCGGCAGCTTGGCCAGGTGCCGAATGATCTTGTGGGCAGAGTAGGGCGTGCCGTCGTGGCGGAACAGCTTCGTTCCATTCTCGAGCCAGTCGGCCCAGTACTCCTCCTGCAGCTGCGTGATGCGTTCCTCGGCCAGCTCCTCGTCGCCCTCCATCTTGTCCCAGCGGTTCGTGACGATCGCGACGTTGGTCTTGAAGTCCGTGCCGCAGAGCTGTTCGAACATGGATAGGTTCTGCTCGCCTGTGCCGCCCATGCGCTCGCCGGATATGTCGTACATGTAGACTATGCCGGCCAGCTTGATGCCCTCGGCGTAGCTGGTGGTGTGTTAGTGTCAGAGGTATGTGTACAAGCTGTTAGTTGGGTATGCTTGCTTACGTTACTTCGAGGAAGTTCGCGATCATGACTAGGACTTCGGTGTCGGTGAGCTTATCGTCATTGAAGCCGGGCGTGTCGACGAGCGTCACCTCGCCGTCGTCGAGATCGAACGTCGTCCCGCCGAGATCCTTTGTGCAGCTGCGAAGTCCTCGCCCTACTTTCATCTTGGAGGAGCCGCAAGACGTGTTGATGAACTGCATAAAGATTCAGCACAATCTTTTAGACCTCAGGATGGTATACATACCGTGCTCTTCCCCGCCCCTGTTGCACCCATGAGACTACGGCCAGACATGTGTCAGTCCTACTACGCTTGCAAATAAATCCTTGTGATACTCACGCTATGATATTCTGTTGCTTCTCCTCTACTTCCGCAAAGCCATCTTCCTGCTGCCAGCCGCTTTGCTTGAAGGTCTTCTTGGCCTTGGAGGCTATCGCTGCTCGCAACTCATCCGTTACACCAGAGAAGCCTCGCCGCGCCTTCACGTCCACGGGAGACTTCTGCGGCCGCTGGTCTTCTGTGAAGACTTCGCCCGGACCCCGTGCAGCTCTTTGGAAAGGCCGGCCCATTCCCCCAAAGGTGCTGGGATCGCTTGGGCTGAGCATGGTTTGGTCAGATATCGAACTTGGTGGTGCTTTATGGGTGGCAATACTAGGACAGTCAATACGGGGCGTGGAGTTTTTCGGAAGGCTTATTGGAAATTACTTCAGTCCTAGATTGATAAAGATGAAGGGCAGATGTTATAAAGCTTGCGTGCTCGAAAGGGGGAAGACTTTCCCACAGGCGAACTTGTGCCGTGTCACGAGACGTTATAGACAAGAAGGTTGCAATCTATGCGATCGGCAACCAATGAAAAGGAATCTCTAGTCGACTTATGGCAAATGTGGCTGCTTCTCGGCCCCCTTTATTGCTGTGGCGTTGCAGAGCTGAAGCCAAGCCAAGCCCTCCCAACAGCCAGAAACCTATTTTGTAACCACAATGGAAGCCAATGAGAAACGAATACATATATGGTCTTTCTCCCTCACCATACTAGCCCCGACGTCCATACCACTACTATCATAACTTCGCAACATCAGTTATCGTAACATACTAAACTCACCAGCAACCCCAGCAACACCAAAATGCCCCTGCCCCTTCTCCTCCTCGCGCCGGTCCTCAAACTCCTAGCTACGAAA
>QGMK01001268.1:0-11509 GCA_007825345.1 Lachnellula suecica | reverse complement strand
GTAGCCATTTTGCTTGTTGCGCAGGCCACTCAAGTTGTAAGCCGGGGCTTGGAAGTTTGGCTTGTAAGTTTGATGGCTAGTTGATGGAATGAGGGCAGAATAACAAGTCGCGAGGAAGGTGCGGAGGGTGAGGCGATTGAAGCGGCAATGGCGACGAGTTGTTTTAAGCGGAGCCTTGGTCAACACAAACAGAAAGTAGATGATATGAAAATTTCCGACGTGAATCGCGGATTCATATATCGACTCTCTCGAGGCTCATTGTTGTCGGAGGGGGGAGTCGGGTAGGTGCAACTTCCGTGTCCGACGCAGTCTAAGCAAGAATCCTTGCAGCACGGTTTCACTTCGGCATCGGACTTTGTCTTTGCGCAAGTACGTACAACTTTCTGTGAAAAGACACCTTGTAACTGATGATGGATATTTTAATGCTCTGACTTGGAAGAATACATTATCAATATCCTTGTAGACTTTCAACTAGCTCCAATTAGGATGCACGAAGTACAGAGTCGCATTCGCTTAAACCCCTGATTACGTCAATGGCGTCTTCTGATCTCTATGAAGTCTTGCTCCAGAAATGGAAAATGTACAGATTATAACTCTTAAGACGTTGATAGAAATCGAGCATCGGTAGCTGTTACTGATTATCGTAGCTTTCATAGCCTCGAGTTTCACGTGACTTGGCAGAAATCCCGTGAAGAAGACTGGAGGGGGAAAGTGAGGATAGGTCGAAGTAATAGATGGGGGAAGTGAGGTGCGCAGTTCCTTACAAAGATGTGGATATTTTGATCGCCGCTGACCTCCGTCCTTCGGGCATCCCGTAGCAACGCATTATTCCGCGAGAGAGCATCAACGTGATCCCTCAAGGCTTTGTTCTCCTCCTTTCGGGTTTCCTGTAGGGAGGTTAACAGAGGCGTCAAATGATGGCAGAGGATCGTTTCTTGCATATATAACTTTTCCTAATTTCCTCGAAACGTGTTTTCGACATTGTGACGCTTGCATCTTCAGTAGATATTCTATTTTTTACAGGTGCTTTCACCGGTTGGTATGAAGCATCCGCGGGGTTCTGCGGATGGGCCGGGTTATGCGTATGAGGATGTCCTCTGAGTTGACTCTCATTGCGCCTCTTTTTGAAGACGGCGACCGTCAGAAATCGACCGGTAGCAGGATCTCTTGTCCGAACACCAGTTTTGGTGGCTTTACGAAGGCCTCCTGGCATGGCGGCTGTGATATTGCACGATGTAGCGCTTGGAATTGGAGTTGATGAAAGTTGGACGCGTTCCGACGCGAGCGGCGTTGCTCAACCATGTGACAAGCTGCATATGCAATATCCCTAGGTACAGCTCTTCGAGCTTCATCTCTTAGAGATATTTGAAGAGGCAGGGAATATAAGAAGATGCTTAGATATTTTGGTAGTAGCCGAGTGAGAATAAAGAGATCTGACTGTACAAAACTGCGGTATCACGTGACCATCCTGATCTAATTATCTCAATCTCAATATGCATCTAGCCGGCCATGAGCATGAAATGCTGAAGTGACAATAACAGAATCCTCATGTACTCGAATCATAAAATGCGACAAACAAATGTGGCACTGTTTGGTTTCCTCACGTGCACACAACCGTCCGCTCTAAATCCTGAAAGCTTTAGCAACCTTTCCTCGAAATTTTATAACCATCCTTATCCTTATCAATCGTGGTATTTTGAATTATAACAAAACAAATTGTTATGTATAAATATAGCTCTGAATACACTATTGAAGCAAAATTCTACCCCTAATCAGGCCATGCTGGCAACCGTAGCGCCAATGCTGCGCCGTATGGATAATTCCTACAGCCTCATGGCCAACATCGCAACCAACATATCCGTCGAATTCTCTTGATGTGCGGCCTCAGGTTTTCACTTCACGCAGAGACGTTATACGACTAGTGCGTTGACCGAGCCCATACTCCGCATTAAAGATGTGGCTCACAGAAACCTTCTTTTCGGCGCCCCCTATCACCAGGTAAGCCCTCCCGTGTCGCCCGCTCCCTTCTCCCGCACTGACAAGTCGCAGAACCTTAGCCGCCTTAGTATTCTTACTCTCCGCCCTTGTGTACACTACTATACTCCCCTATCGACTTTTCAATCTCTCGTACCTCCACCTGTTTCAGCTTCCCCCTGAGATATGGAGAATTTTTACCTCTCTTCTCATTACCTTCCCAAATTTGGGGGTTTTCTTTGACACGTATTTCTGTAAGTTATGCTCGAGGGGCGGATGAATATGGAGCTAAAACATGAATAGTTTACACTTATGGTGCTAAGCTCGAGAGTGCTTCGCCCAGGTTCTCGCAGCGGGCCGACTATGTTACTTATATTTGTTTCGTATGTTTGGTCATCTTGGTAGGTTTAATCTTTTTGATTTATTTGAGTCATTTACTATTGTTATCTGTCGTTTCTTCAGGTCCGTCCTATGTTGTGGACCACGTAAAAGACGATCTGGAAATGAGACCTCTCCGACAGATCTTTGGGGATTTGAACTGCCCTCTGCTTGAATATCCCAAGAATTTACTAGTCGTGCAAATAATCTAACAACTACGCAGCTGTTGAACCTGTGCATCGTTTCCGGACAAGTCTTCGCCTCGGCTATCGCCGTATCCTTCATCACAACCTGGACGCGTGAGGCTTGGGGCCAACCCATAATCCTCGTCTTCGTCAGAATACCCGCCCAATATCTACCCTATGGCCTTCTTCTCTCGACTCTGATTTTATGGTCCCCAGAAGCTGCAATGATCGAAGCTACAGGTCTCGTCGCTGCCCACCTATATGATCTTTTGACCGGACTTTACCCCGCTTCTGGGATCAAACGAAACTTTATCACCACGCCAGGCTGGGTGAACAAGATGTTCGGGACGCAGCATGTGGTGGAGCGGCCGTATGGAACTGTGTGGATGCCTCGGGTGGCGGGGGAGACTGCGTGGGGGCTGGATATGTCATGGAAGCGGTTTGGGCCGGGGCGTACTCTGGGTGGGGAGGGAGCTAGCGTAGAGAGGCAGCGGCCGAAAGGTTTGATACTTGCTGCGATGGTGATGGGTGGGTTCCTGGTGCTGTGTTGCATTGTTGGGCTCCTTTTCCTCCGGTATGGTGATCCGAGTGGCTGGTTCTCCAATGTGCCTTTGAGCAGTGGCTCAGAGGAGGTAGGCGTACAATGAACAATGACCCAACGAACCACAACAGAGCGCTATAGATATAGACTCATAGTTCCTGAAACTTTCTGTTGCTCAACAGGAAATTCCATTGCGACCAATGCATTACGCTGAGGGCATCAGCATTAGCCTCACACGCTCCTTCAAAGCGTCCTCTTTTTCTTTTTCATCTTCGCAAACTCTAACTCTGTGTCTGATAACGGCGAGTCTGTTCGCAAACCTTGAGGAGTGTTACTCTCCTCTTTCTCCACCTTCCAGCGATCAACACCGCCCCCAACAGAAAGCGGTGCAATATCAACATCCACAGCAACTGGAGGCGCACGCACAATCCACTCCCGCCACGCCTCAGAATCGTCTTCAGCCAAGACTCTGAATGATAGCATCAGAGTACGGGTGTTTGGCAGCGATCCTATGACACGTTGAGCCCTCAAGTTGTGCTTAGATTCCGAAAGAGGCTCTAGCATAATGCGCCTTCCCGTTCTATCTGAGGTGAGAGTCAATGGACAGGGGTTGCCTTGTCTGCTCGATCCGGCGAATCTCGTAGTCGAGAAACGACGCGGCTGAACAGCTCCGAGACAGAGAAAGGTTTGCGCGTCTTTGACATAAAGGGTAGAATCTCGGTAAGAGCATGCGTGAAGGAATTCTCGCCTACTCCTGGAGCGGTGGTCTGGAAGCCGCAAGCTGCGATGAGTTCTGTGATGCTTTTCTTGCTCTTCTCGGGGAGATTTGAGACTGCCGTGTCGGCGGACCGACATGCATCGTGTAATAATAAGGCGTCCGAGTGGGTCTCTTCCAGCAGCTCTTGAACGAAGCCAGATGACATCGAAGGGGAGCCATCATCGGTTGTGCCGGACGCAAGTTAATAGGTAGATATTTATTAGAATGGGGGTAACGAATGCGACCCAGACAGCGTTGTTCCTAAGCGTATCTATCCTACCATGCCCGGCGTAGTAGAATATAAGAGGTGTATCGGCGGATCCAGAGCCGGTACCAATGAACTTACTTACCACGGGAGCCATAGCCAAGCCTGGTTGCTCATTAGGTATGCAGAATTTAGTCACCTGAAAGTGATAATTCCTGGAGAATGTCTCTACCAAAGCGTCGATTCCCGTAGACACCACAAGATCGTCAGCCTCCCAGCGTACTGCAGTACTCGGACCTTGGTGTAACGTGACTCGTGCCGCCGAGGCCAATCATTCTGTACCGCTTGCTGAAAACCATTGGGGCCGTTTTCCAATGCTGTCAACAATTCCTTCTACCTTCTCCAACTTCTCGAGTCTTCTTGCAACTTCTAGCCAGTCTCCAATGCTATGAACAACTCGTTCTAATGTTTCAAGATCATCAATTCTTCTCACGAGCTCTTCTTGCCGGAGTTGTTGGGTCCAAGCAGTATCCTCAAGTTCTTCAACTTTTGCGTGGCATCTTGAAATTTCATCACGGGCATCTTCGTGTTGATCAAATGGCTAAGGATACATCAAACCAGTTGCTAATCTTGTTTTTACTACTCACGCATTCCTTGATAACCTCCCAGGAATCCTCTTGTTTCTAGAGAACGTATGGATGAGAAGGTGGAGATGGGGACGCTGATGGCGATGGCGAAAGGGATGGCGATTAAGATATAGATGGCGATGGGGATATAGATGAGGTCGCAAATGATTCGCGTTCGCTCGAACTCTCACGTGGTGGAGTCTGCAAGTCAAGAGGAGGCTCATTCTTGATCGGTCGATTTTGGGAGCTGCATGCCTTTTTTTGGCAGAAACCGGCCCGTTACTGGATGTCGTTGTATTTTTTGTTGGTTATATTTCCGTATTTTCCGTATTCCTGGCATCGTGAGGCTGTCCAACTCTTGAAGGTTGGGTTGGGTAAAAATAAAAGAGGAATAATACGCGTCAATGCGCGACGGGGACGCGTTGGGGCTACGGAGAGCTCTCCGCCCTTAGTCTCACAGCAGCCTCGAGCTAGAAAATACCTTCTATGAAGCAACTTGAACTTGGACTGGAGCAATTTATCAAGTATTACTTCGGTAGAGACCATTTGCATAACTTTGCCCAGATTTGGGAAGTGAAGTAGCTTGTGAGTACGGAGGTAGTGTAGTCTACTGTAATTTCAGGGGGTGAAATGCGCTAGCCCCAACTAAAACCCCCTATCTTTTTCTTTCAGATCAATACCTCGCGGTGGAAACATTCAATATATATTTCGCAGAATCAAAGTAAGATATTGAACGGTTCTAAAAACTTCCACAGCTTCTGAAAAATTGAAAGAGCGAATTCACTCGATCTATTTCCGCAAATTTTGCTAGCCATAAAATTCTTTGCCCACCGCGAGCGATGCTTTTGCTGTCCAATTTTCCATTTCATAATTCTGACGTCTAGTAGCTAGTTCCTTACGATGAAATAGGAAGCTTACACTTGCTGATCAATATTCAGGCTCTACTTTCACCCAAGGCTCCAGCGTTTCGGGTTCTCGTTTGACGTTCATGAGTGGCCACTTCCCTCCATCGCCATATGCTTCTTCTTCATCAGTCACATCACTTTCACCCGCCCACTTAATTTGCGAACGAGAATAAGACTGGCCAATCTTGGGTTTGTTAAGATCAATTTCAAGAGCACCTGGGGGTGCCTTCAAAATCCACTCTCGCAATGCTTCGTGGTCACTATCCTTCAAAAGCTTGAGCGACAGCATGAGAAATTGGGTGGGCGCTTCTGGCCTAGAACCTGGCACAGCTCTCAAAGTGTTCCTCGGGATAACGTTAGGTTCAAGCATGATGCGCCTTCCACTTCTATCCGAAGTCAAAGTACAATGCACCGGAGTTGTCATAGCCTCTTCCCTACGATTCGGTGCCCACCTCAACTGCGCCAGAACGCAGTTGAAGAGATCAGAAACGCTAAAAGGTTCTTTACTTCTTGATAAGAGGCGTAACGTAGCTATCAGGGCATTCGTGAAAGAGCCTGGACCAAATGGAGCCGTTGTCTGGAAGCCGCATGCTGCGATCAACTCTGTGACGCTTTTGTTGTTGTTCGTGGCCTTGGTGACGGCAATATCGGCCGATTCGCAGCTATCGTGCAGCAGTATCGCATCAGAGGGAGTCTCTTCTAGGAGGGTTTGGATTAAGCTGGCCGGCATCTGAGGTGAGTCGTGTTCTCTGGTACTATGCTCAAATTAGGGAAAGGCACCTTGATGGATGTATAAAGTAAGTTACTCACGCGCTCCAAATGGTATCATTCCTCTGCAGATCGATAGAACCATGTCCGGTATAATAAAATATGAGAAGCGTCTCTGGACAGTGATTCGCAATAAACTCCTTGACGCAGTCGCTCAGAATGGTGGTAGGTCTATCGTCAGGTATACGGAATTTAGAGACTTCGTAATGATAATAGTCCCGAAACACACTCTCCAGGATGTTAACTTCAGCTAGAACCCCCAAATCATCGGACATCCAGCAAACCAAAAGCACTTTCACTCCTTTCTTATATCGGGACTTATGTCGAGTGTCCCAGCCTGAGCGAACTGCACTTGTGATATCCTGTGGCCATTCCTCCATGTTGTTCAACAGCTCCTGGGCCTTATTGACCTCTTCAGCGCTTTCATTTTGTGAGTGCTCGATTGCTTTGCATCGTGCTTTCAGGTTGTCCAGTTCGGCTCGAAGGTTTCCAATCGATCGTCCGTAGGTGTCAAGCTCATGAAATCGAGCCAGAAGAGAGTGATGTTCATGTTGGAGCTGCCGCTTGAGCGAATAATTAGTAGAGTAAATTATGCTAAAGACACTGGGGTCTTACATATTGTTTCTGATCGAGGTCATTGACTTCCTGCGATTTCACTTTCTGAATTGAAGATCTCGCAGGCTTGCTCGAGCTACTTTGCTTCGTACGCAAGGCTGTCCGGAACCGGCCCGTGGCTGGATCGCGGTTCCACTGGTCGTGCTTCCTAACCTTCCTGACTGCCGGCATATTGCTGACTATCGTGTCCCATCAAGTATGCACCAAGATCACCGCTTTGTAGCAAGCTACAATTCGAATTAGAGGAGACAGTTTCACGAGTCGTGAATCGTCACAGTTAGGCCTCAGGCACGAAATATATTTGTTTTGCTCGGCATGCCACATGCCTGTGCAGGTGCAGAAAAAGTAAGTAGAAGTGGTAATAGAGGACTTGTTCTTCGGATGAGAAACATTGAACTCTACTTTTTCACTAACAAATAGTCTTGTTGAAAACCCGTACTTTCGTTCTTGTTTCTCCTCGCCGTCCCCCACAACGAGGGAGGGGTAAAATTCAATAAAGGGGGCGGGGTACCTGACGCTAACCTCAATGGGCGACAAGATCCTATTTCCAACGGCCACGCTTTACTTTTTCCAGAAAGTGTCAGCATAGCTACACAAGAAGGCCACCAAAACTCTTTATTTATACAATTGAGTTACTAGTACCCCCCTCTCGAAAGACCAGATAGAAGTTCCATAGGAAAAGAACGGGTTACAGCCCTAGCACCGCCCACAAAATGCCTGCCGGAGCCAGAGCCGACGCAACGTAAACTATATATACTTTGGGTGGTACTTCCATCTTCATTCTGCTACGTAGGCAATGTTCCAATCACTATACCTAGGGAAGGTGTATCGAATCGTTGCTTCGATTTGAGAGTGTCTGTTCTGATGTCAGTATTTCCCTTCAAATTCTTCAAATTTGTCGAACTTACGGGCATACCACCGAATTCCATCCCGACTCATCTCGATACCAACTCTTGCTGTCCTCGAACACGGTTTCTCCGAGCTCCTTTCTGATCTTCCGGTTCCATCTCTCTGCCGCTGGTCTCTTCACCTCCGCATACAACGCTTCTCCGTTCAGGACAGGCTTGATGATCTTCAACATGTAGTTGGTCATGTTTTCGGATGCAAGAATCACGGACCAATGGCCGGTGTAAGTATTGGGACCAGTTATCATGAAGAAATTGGGGAAATCGTCCAGAGCGAGACCCATATACGCCTGTGGACCTCGTCGCTCAGTCCACACATCTTGAATCGATTTGTTTGATCGACCGTATACCGCAAGGGGATGCAGAAACTGGGTAGCCTTGTAGCCATTTGCAAGTATTAGAACGTCTGCCGCGACTGTGAGATCAGCTGCGTTGCTGTCGGTGTCGTCTTTTCCACCAGCTAAGACGACAGTCTTTCCCTTCGCCTCTTTCAGTACTTTGTTGGTGAGGGTGAATCTAGGATTGTTCATGCTAGTAAACCACTTCGGTGCACCAATCAGCCGTTTAGCACCATATGGATATCTTGGTTTCATCATTGCGTGGTACTTTTTGGGGATGACTGAGGTGACACGCTCCCAAGAATCATTCTCCATGAAGGCTCGCGTCTTGATGTTCTTCCGCTTCATTGTCACCATAAAAATGAACAAATCAACTGTCAGAAATAGGATCAGTCGGGCGACCCAACCCAGGAAAGGAACATATTTGAAGACAATGGGAGCAATTTCAGAGTATGTCCCCTCTCCGAATGGTGTTGGAATAACCCTCGTTGTGTGCGGCGGAGAGCGGATAATCTGTGTGACTGACTTGACACCCCATGGCTCTTCCAAGATAGTTGGAACTATTTGAGCAGCAGTGCAGCCTCCTCCAACAATGGTCACGTCTTTGCGCTTGAGGTCGATATCTTTCGGCCAGCGAGCAGGGTGGATGATTTGCCCTTCGAACTGATTCTTAGGAATACCGTCTGGCCAAGTATTTGGTTCCACGAGAATACCAACGCAGCTAATAGCAATCTTGGCCCGGACCGTCTCTTGGCCAACGGCCCAAGTTTGACCTGCCGGGAGGTCCAAGAGGAGTTGTTCTTGATCTCCCGAGCTCAAATCGCCGAAGCCTTCGACGAAGTGAGTGATCTTGGCTTCCCATTCATTTTCTTCTGCAATGTAACGTAGCCCCGTCACGTCGGCGTTGAGTTGTATGTTGTCCCTGATACCAAACTTCTTGACAACTCCCTCGAGGTATCGAAGGAAGTCCTGGCCCGATGAATAAATGCTCGTATGCGTATAATACGGAGCGAAAGAGTACGAGTAGGCCACAGTAGGACTACTCCAGTTAGCTCCAAGTGGTGATGAAAGAATAGATTCACTTGCACGTCGCAGGCCTAGGAAGAGTGTTAGCACAGGCAAATATGGTGGGGGACAGGAGCTTCTTACCACTCCGGGATATTGATTGATCCACCAGGTACCTGAAAGACGCTGAGTTTCACTACTGATCAAATCAGGGACTCCAATACTTACCTCCTACGCTTGACTGTCGGTCCACAATCCTGAAGTTATCAAAGTTGTGCTTTTGTTTCAGTGAGCAGCCCACCGCGATTCCTGATTCGCCAGCACCAATAATGAGAACTTTGCACCTGCTGTACAACTCCTCGGGATGCCCATCTTGACTGATGTCGTGCTTCTGGGATTCCATATCTCTATGATGTGACTCGCGAAGTCTCGCGATCGATATTGATAACTCCGGAGTCAACGTTTCTGGTGTTTGTGGAGATGGTTGTTCAGCCGGTTGGCAAAAACCTCGGTCCAAGGTGTTGGCTTGAAATTTCCTGTCGTACAAGATACGGGAAGGGATGCACCTTCCTAAAGTTCTAGGGGGTGCGCACGAGGATCATGTGACCAATATCTCCCCTTTCAACAGCACCAAGATTGGGGTAGGATTGTACCAAGAGCTTATGGAGTGCATTTAGTTACCCAATATGTTGCTTCTGATGATTTTTCGGGGTGATAGAGATACTAGAAAGTAAGTAACAGAGCCGTGTCATGTGATGTTTCAAACGGCGAAGCGGCAAAGCCTTAAAATTGAAATGAGCAATCCATCAACGAGCGCACGACCTCTATTAAGCTGAAGAAAATCAGATCTTCAATTGTTGTGTCTATGGAATGCATTTGCCGCTCTGTGGATAGTGCGTTACTTGGTACCAACTCAAGACCAACCGGCTAAATCTTTTCAGAAGCAAGCACGCTCCGGGAACTCCAGCTTGATTTCAATTCGCGAGAGATCAGTCAGTCTTTTCAGTCAGTTGTTGTCCAAGTACAATGTAAAAGAGATACTCTCTGCTACCGTGTAAGAGTAAGGTATTCCCAGGTGTTCCAAGCTTGGCCAAGCACCTGTGTTCGACGTTCCACCGACCGTTTGAGCTCACGCCACTGAGGTATGCAAGCCGAGTGCTATGCATCTCTGCTGTTCAAGTTGCGCCCTTTGGTTGCATCCGCTTTATCTCGGCCGGATGATGTTCAAGAAGGCGAGTTGTGCGACTAAAATACTGATTGATTGTTCTTGCTATTGCACTGAGGTTCAATACAAGTGTAACTGTGACCGACAAACCGAGAGGTTTACCTTCTTGACGGACTTCGAAGTATCACTGTTGAACCAAGTCATTGTCTCATGAGTACCTTCTGATCACAACATGTACCTACGTCGTGCAGCCCGAATGCCCCGCGACCAAGCTAGCTCAGGAGTGCTCTCGACACTTCGAGAAACATTTCATTTCAAGGTACGTGGGTTATTTTCCTTCTGACGGTCTCATGAGATATAATCCAGCGCATTAGGTCGCGCCTATACAAGATACGTCTATAAGTGTCTCGGCTTGAACGCCATTGTGGTCGTCTGTGGAGTGATGCTGTTCCATATGGAGCCTACTGGTGAAAATGCTCCAGCTGGGGATTCATTTATAGGTTCCTTCATCCTCACAATCAGAGTCATCTATATCCCTCAGAAGCTTCGATATCATCTCCTTACTTTGTTATTTTGAAATTGTCGAAAATGCAGGCAAACGTGGCTTTGCTTCTGTTTCTCCTCCCGGCGGGATTTGCTTCTCCCATAAATGTTAATCTCAAGTCAACCCCAGCATGAATCGTACTAACGTCCTTAGAATAAGCTCAATTCTCGAGATGTGCTCGATCCCGGCACATCGCTCAATGATCCAGGTGAGCTTCTGAAGCTATGTGACACCATAGCAGCAGACGGCAACCCAACCACCGCGAGCGTCATATGCCAAACTCTCCGAAACTATCACATCAATCCCAAAAGGCACCACACTCTAGCACACGTCGATTCCCAAGACGACACCAATCTCAAAAGACACCACAGTCTAGCACACGTTGACTCGCAAGACAAAACTCCAGTTGAACACGACAAGACAGATTTCAGACCCGAAACTCTGGCACCAATCGTCGTGGAGAGTGAACAAGGCAGAGTCCGCCATGAAATGTCAGATCGGTTGACTCTTCTCGCCTCCCTCCTCACCGGAGAAGCCATCCCAGATTCCGGGAAATCCCGCGCTGCATCTCCGGAGTTCCCGCCTTCAGACCCTCCCG
>QGMK01001267.1:0-11511 GCA_007825345.1 Lachnellula suecica | reverse complement strand
TGTTGAGTAGGTTGAGCGGGTGATCGCCTATGTAGTTCATGTTTATTTGCTAGGGAAGAAGATATTGTGTTCATGTTCCTGATTTTGCAGTTGGTGCTGGGTGTCTAGTATTGTTGACAGCACTGCGTGGTGCCTCTCGTCCGGGGTATGGATTTAAGGTTCGCACCCCGTCCCCGCATTTAGCTCGATGGGTCCGGATCGGCTTCTCCGGGGCATTTTTTGCAGCTGCTGAATTGTGGAAGCTTATGATCTCGAGGATGCGGCGCAGCTGATTGCTACTCGTAGGTACTGAGGAGAGGAGTCAGGTGATCCTCCCGCTGGGGAAGTTTGTCACACCTGACAAGTCTGGCAGTACGAGACAGGCAACGAAACATGGCATCAAAATCAAATGCAACAGCAAAAAATGATTGGATTGCACCCACTGTACAGTTTCCGCTTTAGAAGTAAGGCCGTCGAAGAAATATCAGTCAAACCCCCTCCATGGACCAGGGCCGAAATCAAAATGGTATATTGCATCAAAATTTACACTATATACAACAGGTACATTATATCATCTAGAAACCAAGTCTCCGCCGACTCCTCGCTCACCGCGCGTGGGGATATCACCAACTAAAATGCCCAGCCAAGTAATGCAATGCAAATGCGGCCGTTAAGTGCGTTTCGCACCTTTGTTGTTTCATAAACCTCCAACTTTTCGTCGTATATACTACGTCTCTCGGGCATTCGCTACGCGTGTGATAGCTGTGGTGAAGATTTGTTGAGGATCTTTGTCTTTTTCTAACCAGATCGCCTTGTTAGTATTCATGGCCTTGGACACCTTGTCCTAGTTTCCTGCCACGAGGCTTTTCCCTCAACTAAGTTCCGATCGTTGCTTCAATCCGTATTGCGCATTTGCTTCATGAATCCAAACGGATATCTGGGGCAGCTTTCGGCATTGTCCAACACTCGAGGTCTCACTCTAGGTCTTGTAGAATGCAGCCATCGCCGGTTTTAGTTGTGGGACAATATGTCGATGCCCTGTCCTTAGCCATCGACTCCGGTCCGCAAGGAAAATCCCGTAGATATGCAGCCCCTTGGGTCGCAGATTCGTCCCGTTACGGACCTTCCTTCCCTGGCCCGTTTCGTTTTGTTACGTCCCAACCCTTGTTCGGCGACGCCGATGCAATCATACCACCACAATATACAGAAACCCCTGCGTTCAAGTATCAATGCGATTGATCTCTTTGAAGACTCGATTGTCAACCTCAGGTTCAGTCTGAACGCCGAATCCACGGATACCGAAGGTTATGATACCCGATATGGGTAGCACCACAAAAGATACCTCGCTACCAATTCGTCGGATCGAACGCCCCTGTCGCAGCCTACCCCTCACCGCCACGCCTGCCAACAAAAGGGTTGCAGATAGCTTGCGAAAGCTCGATCTGTGCGCACCGTTTGGGCACCCTGTTCACGGGGGATAAATTGCCAACTCATCACATTTTCCAACAACCCCCACCCCTCTTTGCGACTTTCGAGCTACCTGACACGTCACAGAACACGACCTTGCACTTTTGCAGGCTGCAGCCCGGTAGTGGGCGGCAAAAGTGACTGGTGCATGTCCATGCCCAAAGTGTCGGGTCGGGGTGTGCCACGACAGCGAGGAGACATTGGCTGGATCAGTGGCTGCGCCACCGTCACACCTCGCCGATTGGCACTGTGTAACAAACCCGTCCAACTTTGTCGAAGCTTTTCCCAAAAAAGACATGATGATATCCGGAGTAATTCTCTGTCGCTGGGTCTGCAGGCCTGCGGCAACTCCCTTGCCCGATCGGCACGGTCCGCGGTCTCGCGCTTGTGCGTCAGTGAGAGATGAGCGAATAACAGGGCGTCGAGGACGGCCGGCATCGACGGAACCTCCTTCCACCTTCCAAATTGAAGCAGCGCCTGTCGGGGTTCCATTCGCCCTGCCGCCGAACAAGGGTCGCGGCCAGAAATTTGCGACTGCCTGCGGGCGCTTAGAGGTGCATAAGTCGTCTCCATATATGCGCGCGCGCAGCCCAGCAACCGCAGTAATTGGCGGTAGACTCGAGGGGGGCGAGTCTGCCTTGCCATTTGGAGCTGGTTCTGATCTTCGCCAGGCTAAAACCGCTCGCGCTCTCGATTGAGACTGAGGGGTTAAATGCCCCTGTTTATCGCGCTGGACGTTGCGCCTGGGCCAGGAAAAGTGGGATGGTTGCTTTCCATTATCGTGCAGATGGCTTCATCTTGCGCTGCTGCACGGCGTTTCAGCCCTAGGCAGGGCGCCGGGCGATCCATATGTGCCTATTTGAAGATTTGTCAGTGAAATGAAGAAATTGGGAATCGGGAATACTGCTGAAGATTTGGAAGCCTAGAAACGAAGGGAGACCACTTACATATTGCAGTAGGCGTGAATCCTTTTTGAACAAACCTCCCTTTTCACATCTTGGACAATCCGGTCCACCTCGGGCTTTTTCCAGCCTTTGATTCTCATCAGTGGTGCTATTGAGAGGGCGTCTAGTCCCTGAGTCAGGCCCAGATTGTACCAGCGCCCAATATTTTTCAAATGAGGATCTGTTTCCCATGGATTCATCGGCACTTTAATGATCTCTTCCTGAATATCCACAAACCCTTGCCTTTCCAGAATAAATCTGGTGTCTGTATTGTATGCAAGAGGACGGTAGGTGGTGGCTGTGGCTTCCAAAACCTGGCGGGTCCAGTTCACCAATTGAGAATTTGGTGGGAGGGTTCCGTCATCACAGCGAGGGACCATGTCAATTTCTACCTGCTCGAGCCACCCAAATTCTGGCTTTAGATGTCTTTTCGTCAAGGTTAGATGGAGTCGAAAAGGTTGTAAGAGGGGCATCTCACCTGAATACTTTAGCATAGACGTCTGCCCAATTTTCTACGCAACCACTGAGCATTCGCATATGAATTAAATCCCAAGAATCTAAACCCATTCCGTGCCATGGCCCCTCAATATCTCTTTGCAAGAAGGTCAGATTTGGCGGAATTCTAAATCTTCAGTCAGCAAGCTCTTGGTGGAGGAAGGAGAAGGCATTACTGCTGGGGCTGCATCATCGTGATATCTACGCCCTGAACCTCTGAAGATGGATATTTACTGCTCAACTGTATCAGCCTACTGTTTCCTGACCCAGTCGCGCGCGATACGTGTGGAAAGGTGTGTTTTGTTGCTTACTCGGCCATGTCAATAGCCCATATTCCGGTGCCTGTCCCCAGATCCAGTATTCGCGGCCCGTCATAGTTTGGCGTGAAGGGCGCCGAGTGTAGATGCTCTCGTCTGGCCACTGAATAGAACTTGTGATATATGTCCATGCGGTCCATCTCAGTCTGTAGAATTGAATTGCCCCGCGTTAGCCCAAATCCACGATTCTGCCCCACAACTCCGCCAGGCGGGGAAATATAAAAATTTACTGACCTCGTCGCATGGCAGCAGATATTTCCCTTTGTGGAATCCATGGTACTCTCTGCCATTCTCCATATAATTTGACGGTATTCGCGGTTCTGTGATTGGGGGTGGCGGGGTATTGAGAGACATTCTACAGCGCGGCGCAAAGTCAGCATTGATACATACTCTGTATATGACAAAAGACGGGATAGAGAGACAACAGATCGCCCGCATTGGACCATCGCCAGGGGCCTGGGAACGGGAGAACGGAGGGGAAATGTGACAGCGACTGACGTGGAATGTGAGGACAAGCCGCCGGGACCGCGTACGATGGTTTGCGAACCCTCGGTCGAGGAGCCGGAATGAAGCACGTACCCATTAGTGTTGGCCATGGCTACGACCATCGGAGACAATGGCAGGAGGAGGGTGTTGTCGCAGGCGCTATGAGGGTATTATGAGGATGTTGCTTTGGTGCTATTTCGAGGGTTATAAGAAGTGCATATGACGCGAGCGCGTAAGAAATTCTTGGTGGGCGGTTTAGTGACTGCTGGCCGCAGTGGAAGTGGCACAAATACGAATAGAACGGCCGCGAAAGGTGGGCGAACGAGGCCAGGAAAAGGGATAAGTGCAGCGTTCTAGAGATATGAGTGTGGTCATGCAAATCAATGCAAGGGCAGAGTAAGAGCAAGAGCAAGAGCAAGTGCCAGTCAACAGCTGCAAGTGCAAGTGCAAATGCAAGAGCAATGGTATGAATGTGGATTGGACGGTAGTGGGCTGTCCGTTGAGGGGTGGTCTGCTCCACTGGTTGCTTTGCTTCGGGGGTTTGGGGGGTTGCAGGCCCACTTATCCCACGGAGATGCCCTCTATTTGCAGTATGGCGCCCTCACTACCACCGGAGCAACTAGAAGTGCCAGACTCGAATCTCAGATGATGGGACTAGCGGCGGCGCCGACTTTGCTGCTATAGCCCTGGCGGCGGCAACAATGAGATTTGGGGGGGACGCTACGGTAGAATGCTAGAACCCTAGATCCTGGATTGTTGGAATTTGTTGCTGCAGCACGGGGTCCGGCGCTGGGAAATAGTGTCGAGTAGTGTTCTGTAGCGGGCGGGTGCACTGTGCATATGCTGTAGAACTCTGGGGGCGTGGGCAACGATGTTCTGCGGCGCGGGCGGGAGGTCGATGCCGATGCGGGTGCGGATCGAGTGCTTTAATAAGGACGTGGAAGGTTCAAGAGAGGAGAAAACGGCGGGAGGAAGGGCCCGCCGAACGCCAGTCCTCAAGGGTGGGACCGTATATGTACCGGCCTGTACTGGTTATGCAGATTGCAGATGCAAATGCAAAGGCGGATGCAGATGCAAAATCCAGAGTGCAGATTACTGCTCGATTCTGCGACGACAAAGGCCAAATAAAGAAGCAGAGGCGTAGCGTAGAGCCTGCAGCTAGTCCAATTGGGCGTGGTGTCCCTGCGGAAAATGTTTTGGAGATGTTCAAATACCGGTGTACCCTGTCTTGGTGGTGCAAGTGCCCCTCGGTGCCCTTACACACTCAGTCACTCGTTTTTAGGCTTGGCTGGTGGTGGCGTCTCCCCAGATCCAAGGATTCAAGATATCCGTGATAATTTAGAACCCCCCGGATTCTTTCAAGTTTGAGGCTGGCTGGCTGTAACGTCAGATCTTAATCAGATCCGGCACAGTACTTTTTGGGGTGGATGAGCCCTACTTTGTCTTTGCTCAACACAAAACTTTGGACTCTCTTCTAGTGATAAGAATAGGGCCACCTTGTCATGAGTTACAAACAATATTTGTCCTGGCGTTGCGCTGAAGATCTGGGATGCTCGGCGGGTGAAGGGCTTGGACTTAAAAGCACAAAAGGCCCAAATCCTGAAGAGATCGTGAAGGAAGACAGGAGAATAGGAGACTGAGAAAGGGCAACAGAGGGGGCCGACTCTGTTATTTATTCTTAGACCGCTGACACTGACATGGGAGCACGAGCACGATCCAGTTCGATCACACAGAGGATAGCTCGGAAACCCCTGACGCCTTGGGAGCATGGTGGCATGTGTGAGTAGGAGACTTGTTGGTAAGAGTGGAGATCTATTGCTCCTATTTCCCTGGCTGGGTGCGGCAATGGGGAAACATTGAGGCGCCACACAACCCTCAGCAAAATACTGTACCAATAAGATATTTATTATCTTTCACACAGACGCACACACACAAGGGCCTGAAAGGGGTCGAGCAGTTTTCAGAAGGTTCTCCGGGGCGGCAGCAGATAACAAGGCGAATAAATTAACAGTTGGACCATTCGGCGACCCATGTTCTTCCCAAGAGCTTGGTTGGAAGTTGAAGGCTGTCCAGGAATCTCTGCCGCTGAACTATCCAGCTGCCTTACCCTGCGTTCGGAACATTTTGTACTACAGGGATCCCAAGAAGGCGGAGCAGCGCTCCACAAAAGTACGAAGTATTTGTCTGCTTGCGAGGGTCTTGTCTAACTATGATTTGTTGGTTGCATCGCTGTAGGGGCTCCAGTGAGCCTTGCCCGTGCTGGATGACAGGGCACGCCCTGTGCTAAGAGCAAACGCACAGAAGAGGGAAGGCATATCGGAGACCTGGTATCAATGTGGGTAGGAGGTCTGACCCTGATTAAATTACATTTATATTTCGATATCTTCAGCAGCCGCCTTACCGACTCGTCTTCTCGTTCAATTACAATTCAGTCAGCAGAGCCGAGGGAGGAAAAAGGTTGCGAGCGGCTTGAGTGATCAGCACTGCAGACTCTGCTAAAAAGATCATCGTCATCTCCATGCCATACCGTGTCAGCGGTACAGAATAGAGTGCTGTGCAAGCACACTGTCCTTCATGGCTTCGAGCGTAAAGTATCCATGTCGTACTCCAACCCGCACTCCAGCGCATCATCAAATGACCGTCTCTCTCTCCCTCTGTCTTGCAGCACAACACACACGCCGCCAGCCTGCATCCCAATGCCATCCCTTGGGATTGTTCAGCCCGTTGTCCCGCCTTCTCGAAAAAATTGACAGCGGCTTGACTGGCTGACATCACTTGGAACACAGCCCGTGGCGCGTTTCGAGAGAAATTCCGGGAGTTTGGTTCACTGCGGCGCTGGGACGGACAGTCGGTGCTAATATCCGAGAACCCGCCCATTATCACAGGCATCACCTTTCCCCTTTCCGGAGCTGATCATCCCTAACTGAGGCACAGCTCATTATGTACCTTAGTAACTGCCTCATTAAGTATCTCGTAGTGATTTCTGAGCGTCAGCCCAGGCATGCAATCTTCCTTCCCCGGATACGATAGTTCAAGAGTCTTACTTTGTAACCCCTTTTCAAATTCCAAACGTTTGGATAGCGCTGAGGAATTGAGATCAGCTTCACGCCAAACGTCTAATACAATTTACCTGGAACTATAGTTTCGGTCCCAGCCTCATCTGCGAAACCCTCACGGTTCATTTCTCATCCCATGCAAGACGAATCTACCGCTTTTCCGCCAGTGGCTCACCCAATCGCAGAACAGTGCACCTCACCACTACAACTAGCTCCCTCTGCGAACTATGGTACTGGGACCATCTAATTATCCACCTCCTCACTCTAAAATTTTAGTTTACAACGCCTTTATCAGCTTCTGGGAACTGCCCCACTTCTCAATGGTAGTTCAGCCCATGCCGTAAGCGCTTATAGGTACAGTAGTCTTTGATAGCGTGGGAGGGGTCAGATCGATCCTTGTGCGCCGACTTTTCCCACCAACATCTCATGTGAAGGGCCTGAATGCCAAACTCTTTCTTGTATTGAGCTGCATGAATCATGTCCCCAGGGGAGGTTCCAAATATCTCTTGAGGTTGTGTCTGGCTATAATTTTGGGGGTTAACTCAGATGCAAACAGTGGGAGGCGCCATTTGCATGCATTGCACTGCACGACTTCAAGCGGCAGTGTTCTAGGCCTCTCTATTGGTAAATATATTCTAAAACTCGTCGGAGATTGCGAAGGCTCCGTATCCAGGGAGTGTTTTGCTGCCACGTTCTTGTCAAACATGTGGGCATCCTTACGAAGTCTAACTTAGAAATGCAACTGTTTCTAAGTTAAACCACCCTGGACTCCGTATATTCACCCATTGCCTCGCCGCCTGAAAGATAAAAAAGCAAGCGTTCAAGAGCGTGAAGAACTAGACTAGGCGTCTCCAAGCAGCTTCTGGAGTAGCTCTTTTGCAAAGCGTTATTGCTAAGGACTAATTCCCCAAGAATAACCCAGAATTCTATGGGCTCAAAGTATATTCTGTCCAGACCTGAGTCTAAACTCTTCCACCCAAGATCTGGATATCTCCATAATAGAAGTCGTCTGGCGCATAAAAGACTGATTCGAGAATGGTTCGTGAGAGTGTCTCCTCGAGTCATGTGATGACTAACCAAGGCCACAAATCCCATCAATCGCCGTTACCGCCAAATAACCCCCTGCCATCCGCCTCTTCTTCGCAGTGGACACGCCCGAAAGCTGAGATCCTACGGAGCTACCGCTTACCGATCTGGCCATTGAGGCAGTTCAAGCTTAACATGATCCTTCGTCGTTCCTTCGACCCAGTCCCTCGGTATTTAATCTCTCCCAATCGCCGCCTTCATCTTACTTCTCTCAAGTCTTCTCAGCATCGCGAGGAGGGTGTAAGCGACGCAGCCCTTGAACAAGGAACAAGGATACGCCGGGGTGTCAGGGACATGGGTTTAGCGGCTCCACATGGATTCCAGATATTCGGGAAAGGGTGGCTATAGGGCAGGGGTCACGCGGAGTGGACGAATGAGGGGCCTTGCGACTTACCGGTTTGCGATGGTCATCTGATGCTGTGTCGCCCTGGATCTCGCAAAATCTGATGCCTGGTTTTGGCAACTTACAGCTTTCGTGGGTACGTCTCATTGATGTTTTATAATCGTTTGTTGAACGCACGGGAATCTTGGTTGCAGCTAGGCAATGAAAAGCTACTGTGAAGACAAGGTCTCCAGTGAGTATCGAGTCGTTGTTTTCTGGAGGTGTAGCAAGTAAGTCGTCGTTGGCCAACCGGGGTCGAGCGTGAAATTTTACTTGTATAATTGTTTTGGGCTCTCAAAGCATTGCTTACCGAGTTATGAGCATGTGCCTGACTACCGTGTGAAGTTACACAGACCCTAGTATAATGTCACTGGATCCTCAGATTTTGAAAAGTCTTGACGCTTGATATAAAAATGCCACTCGAATTACTATTAAGCCTACCTTTTGCCAACATGGAGATGTAAACTTGCCAATTTGGACTGTGGCAATCACTTTTTTTTTCGTCCTATCAAGGGTTTGAATTGCGGCTTTTCAGAGAGGATTGTGAACTTTTCGTACGTCGCTGCCCCGCATACACAGTGATAATATGATAATATCCGGAGGCAAGATCCAAGGGTTGGTTACCTCTATCACGGATTACAGCATGTGGAGGTCAGTGACTCTCTCACAAAACTTGCTTTTACAGTCACGATCTTGGAAAAGATCTCAGCACCTAAGTACCAATAGATGCAGTGTCTCTTCCCAGATACGGAAATCCGCATTTCCGCGTCGAGTACCACGGTGATCGCAGTACGACGAAGGACAGCGTGCCATCGAATTCCCAGAACCAAGTCAGTGGGAATAGATCATGTGGCTTCCCGCAGAGTTGGTCCCGTGGGACATGCTGTATTTCTGATCTGTGGTACCGTGGATTAAGGTTGGGATGATACTATTAGGAGAATACAATGGTCACAGACTCACAAATACTTTGTGGCGAATAGACATGCGTTCATTTGGCATGAAATCGTTTGAGATACCACATAATCCGGGGCTTCTCTCCGATGAGGTCAAGCAATATATTGCTTATGCTTTCGCACATTCTTATGCCGTCCCGATCATGCTCCTGCCACGCTCGCTGATGAGGTAAATCACGTGATGGCCTTTCCCCCCAATCAATTGGCAAAGCTTCCTGTGCGAAGAATGGAGAAAATTGCGCGAAGTAGGAGCACATTACCGGTAGTTTTGGCATGAAGGATTATAGCGTCAACAGCTGAGTCGGATAAATGACAGAAATTGATTTTCAAAGCTTCGTTGGGTACAAGGTCTATCTCAACGATCGAGATCTCAGATCTTAAGGTCAAGTGGCTACTCTACGAGGCCGCATTTAGACATGTGCATTAGATCTCAGTGCATGAAGTATCCGGCTGAGTCGACCGAAGTCTGGTCACGATACAGTATTAGCCCCTCCTCAACAAAGTTTATTGAATGCAGGCAAAGCCAAAATAAGATTTTCATCGTCAGGCAGACTTTCATACGAGATAATTCTCTGAGCATACCTAGTCAAGCTTTCGTGAGTTGCACGCCCATTCTCCGCACGGACCGCTTTATCACATATCACATCTCTTCACATGCGCATCACAAGTTTCCCCACTCCCCCATCCCGGCTTTGGACCCCGGATTTGCTTTTTCGATCGAATTGCATTAACTCGCATTGTGTGACCCGAGGCTGAGGTACGTCCAGCCTCTGGCCTAGATCCCGAGGGAGCGGAACGAGCGAAACAGTGTGGCAGCCTTAAACGCTGACGTTGCATTTTATCAGCCACCCACTTTTTGTTTCTCTGTAACCGCATAATAGCGGCATATGCCCTGCCTCTTTTCGATATGCAGTCTTCTCACATGGGGTAATAGGTTGTGCAGCACACCACATAAGATCGGCTGGATCTTTCCTTGTCATTGGGCGCTGCGGAGCCGTTCATCGCTCCCCTCTATCAGAGTAAAGCGTCTGTCGCGGCCCGGATCGAACGCATGGATTTTCCTATAGGTGAAATGACGGGGACAGGCGTTATATATACTGCCACCAACTTGTCAGGGGAAATATTGATAAGTCCTCCCTCAAAAGAAAGGATTATCAACAATTCCCTATGACTTATCATATTCCTTGCTCCATGCAATCGCCGATCTTGACCTCGACACTGCACACATCTTCGTCTTTCGGCTTCGTCTCTGCAGAAAAACGTTTCAACTCAAGCCAAAAGTGGTCCATCAGTTGTTTCTAATGCTTCCAAGGTCCACCCATGGCATAGCGGTTTATACCCAGGTCTCACCCTGGATACACTTCAGCGGTCCAGAACTAGACTAAAAGAAGTCCACCAATACTTTGCGGTATATGATTAACCCGTACCGACCCCCCTCCCGACAAATCTAGCGTAAGATGGTTTAATGCGGAAGATCGCATGCCCCATTGAGAAACGCCAACATTCATGGCCTGATGGTTCCCTGTTTTGTCACGAAAACTCGTGGAATCCACGTCGGCAAATGCCCAGCCGAGTCACGGCCCTAATGCAACGTTGGTGCAGAAATTTATTATAAACTGGACAATGCCCTTCGCCGCGGGCGTGCGGGCATCATATTCCGCTTTCTGCGGTGCGTGCTCTACTCTGACTGGAGAAGCTCTGTGTAACGAACGAGCTTCGGCTGGTAGGTTGGGGTAGCGTAGCGTCCTGGTGTTGTTGCTACAGCTGGGGGGTAAGGCAGGGGCGCACTTTGGTCAAGAAGTTAACTCTAGGTCGATGGTTACTAAGTATGGTATGAAGATACTGTATTTGAGTTAAGCACGAAGTTTCTATCTAGCAGGAGGAAGCCTGGTCTTATATAGAACCTTCGTAGGGGTTGGATCAGTTGGATCATTGGATCAGGGTTACTGATCCAACTGATCCACTGATCCAGTCACGTGCTTCTGTTGGTTGGCACACCTCCAACCCGAGGTGGCCCCGCAAGTGACCAATGAGATATACATAAGAGAAGTGCCCCTGGGGTTCTCCTGTCGCTCCTAAGAACGTCTGAGCCTAAGGTCCCCAGGTCACGTGTTTTGTAACACTCTGTCACCTCCGTCACACTGCGCAAAGTTGGATTGGCACATTTCCACTCTACTCGGGCATTTTCTCGCGGCTCGCCCGAGACTCTTAGCGGGTCCGGACTATCGGGAGAGGCGTTCTAGTTTTAATAAAAAAGTCCGTGCGACTTTAAAAACGAGGTGAAGTCGAATTTATATTAAATATTATTAAATCGGGTTATAAATTCTTTATTATATAATATTTAAT
>QGMK01001266.1:0-11528 GCA_007825345.1 Lachnellula suecica | reverse complement strand
TGTATATATGGGTAGATGGGTGTTAGACTACGACGGGCAATAAATTCGCGGGTGGGGCTTGAGAGACTGTACGAAAATCTGTATAAGATAAGGTGTTGGGTTCCAAGGGGTCCATTGGCCGACCAGATGGGAATGACCAGAGCGGAGCGGCGTAGGGCGGTAGATGGGCAAAGGGATACAGATTTTTTTTATGGGAATATCTGTAATTCTGAGCTTTATAAGCCCCGGCCCCCTAGAAGGGAGCCAAAGGAGAGGAAGGACGTCTAGAGAGAGAATATTCCTAGAGATAGCGATGTCTTGACAGGGGCTGAAGGCTCTATATTTTGCCTGTCTTTGGAATGTATAATTGATAACTTCAAAGAGCCGAACATTGCTCGAAACCAAGCTTAAAGTACGGCCTCAGAGAACAGGTTTCGTGATCGCATAGTGAGTCGAAATAGAGTTAGATTTCGGGCGTGCATATAAACGGTCGACAGGCGAATGATTACTGAACACAAGTTCTCAAAAAGCCCATACGCGCGTAAAGATATTATTGTGGAAGCATGCTCCAAGGTATTTTACGTATCTGTCCCTCGTTTGTCGTTGTTCACTAATCGAGCAGCGCAACATACCAATGACTTAGTCATGCGGGTTTGACAGTATTTCCGCCGCTTAACTTTGTCAATGGATAAGCACTACCATACTCACAGAATCCTCATGCTTCGCATACGGTAGAGCTATTGCCATTGGATGAATTTCGTAGGAGTCCCTGGGGCAGTATGGATAATTACGTACGAGTTCTTAAATCGGATATCATTGATATACAGCAGGTCGAGGCAATTTTGTGGCTTGAAGCTCCATTGACTTCTCAGTACTTATATTCCGAGCAGAACCTATACAATTCATTTCTCCTAGATCATTGTTCTACTCTGTTCCTCATCAAGGCCTTACGTCAACTTTAAATCCACAGGTCCTCCATTGATCAATCTCAATTCAATGGCCTTCCTACTTGATCACCGGCAGCTCTCGCGGGCTGGGACTTGTCTATGTCGAGGAACTCGTAAGTACCCGCCCTTCGTCTTCTTCCCATAACGACTGATACATTCTTCCAGCTCAAGAACCCCGAGAATTTCGTTATCGCCACAGCTCGAAACCCAAGCACGGCAGCTGAACTGGGTGCCCTCGCCGCCAAATACTCAAATGACAGGGTAGCCGTCTTGCAACTTGACATGGCAAGCCCAGAATCCATCCAGAATGCAGCAACAGAAGCCATCAAGCTCTTCCCGGAAGGTCTCGATTGCCTCGTAGGTAACGCGGGCACAAACGACCAGCCTGTGCCTACATTTGAGCAACTGTTCGTTACCCTTCAAATTCCATGATTGAGCCATAGCTGACAGCCTCTTCCAGAGATCTGAAGTTGTTTTCCGAGGAGCTGAATCTCATGATCATCAACAACACAATCCTAATCCGCTCCTTCCTCCCACTGATCCGTAAGGGGAAGCCAGGAAAACTCATCTTCATCAGTTCCGTGCTCGGTTCTGTCGAACTTGCTGCGACATTGCCGACACTTAACGATGCTTATTCAGTGTCTAGAGCTGCTCTGAACATGCTCATTCGCAAATGGGGCGCTGCGTTGAAGTCTGAGGGCATTTCCTCGGCGATCGTTCACCCCGGTAAGTTTGTTCTATCCTTGTATCGATAGAAAGAAAGACTGACATGGAATGATTTTTAGGATTGGTTGCCACTACTGAGATTGGCAGTGGGATTACCAAGTGGATGGAGAAGAATGCGCCGCATGTACCGAAGACTCCGATTGCTGAGTGCGCAGCGGGAAGCGTGAAGATTTTTGAGACGTTGAACATTGAAAATACGAACTCGTTCTACAGTGCTGTTGATGGATCGAAGCTTCCTTGGTAGAGAGATGCTTATTCTCCAATGTTTGGCGTGTGAAAATATGGGATTCTGATGACTTTTTTTCGTGTTTGGGTAACAGGGCCAGTGTTTGCGCGGGTTCCAAAAAAGAAAGTAATTAGCCATTCATTTTACAGATACAGCCAATAATACAGATGTTCCGGTGCAGTCTTGTAGAGGTAAGCCTTTTGTGCACTGTCAATTTCTGCGGGATGAGGCAGCTGCAACAAACCGTGCCAGTCATGCTATGATTCGACGCTCTAATGCTTTCGAAGAGTGATTCGTGGAAGAAGGAAAGGTGTATAAATATGGGCTATTCACCGCTCGTCTCCTCTAACATTACCTTCTAACATTACCTAACAAATCACCATATCTTCGGCTTGCAAAATTTGTCGCGGCTACCAGCGCATAAGAATTCCGTCCCTCCAGATCTTGAGTTGCCTTACACGCGAACTCCGGATTCAGAAAATGGCCACTCCCGAGACGGAAGCAAAGGTGAAAAAAGCATGGAGCTTGACTTGTGATCTATGCGGCAGACGATTTCAGAAAGATGATGTCGCTTGCCAACTTCGCCCTGACTACCCCATGGATCATCCAGGCTGTCCACCGCCAGGACCGACGAGACCCACAAGGTTTGTATACAGTGGGAAGAATATAGGGAGTTTGAAGAAGGGCAACTCAGAGTCATTGCTTGGAAATTCAAAGAGTCATCGGACCTGGGCAGATGACTTCGAACCCTGAGTTTGCTCCATGGCCACCTGGGGCCACTTCGTCGAGTTTCCAAAAAACTGTACGATTAGAGATTTTTAGAGTCAAAAGACAGGGTTGACGCATTGCAAGACACAAGATGGCAGTATATTGTATGAGCAAGCAGTTTGCGCTCTGACAAACTTTGTGGATAGCAGCAGGGACAAAAAAGCCGGTCATTCTTTAATGTGACTCTATGAACTTCTCGAAAACTGGTTCACAAGAACATCATGGTGATGTATAATATAGTCTTGTCTAACCTTATCTCAAGGGTCCGGATCAGCTCAGCACCGCTTGAAAAGTCAACTACCAAAACGCAAGAGACCAACAGCATTGCCTTGTATACGAAGACTTGAGATTCGAAAAATGACAGCCCCTCGGAAGGAAGGAAAGCTGGAAGGTTCAAAAGAAGAAGGCAGCCCGAAGGAGGATTCATGGGCCGGGTGGAACTACGCAGTCTGTGGGAACACTTTCCATAGGGATGTTCCTTGGCAAGATGCTAAGGACTTCCCCAAGAAACATCCAAACTGTCCACCGGAGTCAAAGACGCCCCCAGAGAGTGTGTTCGGCTGGGAACACCGTCCACCAAGTCCAAGGACGCCCCCAAAGAGTGTGTTTGGCTGGGAGATCTCAAGTAGTTCGAAGAAAGACAACCCTGACCCGGATGCAAAGAAACCTAAATAATTTTGGTACTGGGAGGGCTAAGTCGAAACACGGCACCCCGACCCAGTTCATGATTACTAGGGGAGATGCCTTGAGCTTTCAAACTCCTGTATGATTAGAGAAGTGTAGAGTCAACAATATTGATGCAAAACTTTTCTGCTTCATCAGCTTGCCGTACTCTACAAACATCCGATGGTAATGAAACTGTGGCAACTTCGACTTGTGTTTAGTATTTGGTCACCCACTTGGGGGTACAAACATGGAAGCTAGCAAATAAATCTAGTGAACACAAGAAGTAACTCCGTCCATAAAACCCACCATTTCTCAGGCACACAGTCTTGCCTCAAATTTCTTCACCTCTCTCCTCTAGACTATCGACACTTGTACTCCTAAGACCCACTTGAGTGATTTACGACCAGTTTGAAGTGAACCAGCTCAAATTCCTGCAATCCCCACTAACTATTGTCTGAAATATGGCATCATCTTCGCAAGAACCTCCACCCTCCACCCAACCAAGACATTCACCCGAGCCAGAGTCTTGCTATGCCAGCTGTGACCGTTGTGGGGAGAACTTCAAACACAAGTACAGCGAGGCAGAGTTGGAAGCCCATCAAAATGTCTGGCCGTGTGCCCATTGGAAGAAGCCGCAATACAAAATTAACGAATGGCCAAAATCCCCAAAGAAAGAAAAGCCTGTTGAGAAAAGCAAACCTGTTGCAAAATAAATAGCTAGTGACGGTTGTACTTTGGAAGATTCTGTATTTAAAGTGTACCAAAGAATTGTTTCCGGCTCTCCCCAAGATGCTTGAATGGCTGGTCTGCGCCAATCAAAACAGTTAAATTTTGGGATTTATCTCAAGCAATAAATGGTTGTGAAGGATTGATCATAGCCGTAGCTAGATATCTCAGAAGCAATGAGATATTCGTAGACCAATTGATAGCCTTTCAAGTGAGGTTGGAAAAGAAAAGGCAGCACCTGGAAAATTCCACAAATTGCAAGTAGAATCAGCCACGTATTTCTCCTACGCAAAGCTCTCGCTGAAGTTAACTAGCGGCAAGTGCATTTGTTGGACTGCACATTGGTTTGCAGAATCTGAGTTTGTGTAACCGATGTTTCAGTCAATCATTTAATGAGAGGTTGATACCCCAAGCATCCAAACACCCAAACATCCGACGACCGCAAAAACAATCCTATTATGAAATGACTAGGTAGCATACTAGACGTATATAAACTGCAATGGAATACCGAGTATGCCGTCCCGACATACGACCGTCCCGAAGCTATTACATATCGCCTTCGAAATATCAATTACAGTATGGGGAAACCATCCGAGCAAAACAACTTGGCTCCACCCGCAACTAGTCCTTTGGTCACTTGCTGGTGTGGCGGGATCACTGCGCGTGGCAGAGACCTCTTACAGCATTATCATACTTTCCACCCTAATAACCATTGTACGATCTGCGACGACTACTTTGAGGATATCAGCGCCCACGCGGAACTCCCGGCAGTACATGATTGGTTCTACTTGAGTCACCCAGAAGCGACAATCACGACTTATGTGAAACACTCAAATAGGCCCCAGACAGGTACGCCTAGCAAACCTTCCGGTGAACATGATACAGAGGACAGTTCAAAGAAGCCTTTGTGAACGAGGATGAGTTAGGATGAAAGCAGGGCAACGATGGAAGTGCTGTACGCAGGATATTCATCTCGCAACTTTTGAATTTTTCTGGCAAGGATGAGAGCGTGTGATGTGTTTGTGATGGGTAGAAAGTGAGGCAGAGGAGAACAAAACAGTTTGACAGCTTGATTTATCCAGATATCTGCGGTATACTGCATCCCCACGAACGTACAAATGAGACAAAAGGGAACTACCCCATGGAGTAAGGCGACCAAATTTGAAACACCGCGTAAATGTTCAGGTGATTTTGAGGCATTCACAGAGAAAAGTGATGCCCAACATTTGTTTCAACTTGGTCTTCCTAGTCGTAAAATACATCTGACAAACTGGCAACAAGCAGTCGGTGAATATATCCATAGGCGCGTGTGAAACTTTTCGATATGGAGCCCCGCTTGCCCATAAAGTTTCAAGACCTTCCGCAGCACCAACACTTGAAGACACCACCTCAACACCACTCCAACACCACAAACACATGCAAACAAAATGTCAGAAAAGTACGACTACATCCCGCACATCACGCCCAAGTGCTTCTGCGGCACCACGCACTCCAACGCCCAAACCCTGCAGCAACACCAGCGTACCGTGCACATGAACAGGTACTGCCTGATTTGCAACGAGGACAAGGGCGACTCGAAGACGCTTCTGCAGCATGTACGCCACGAGCATATTGATGACTTCTGTCCCAAGTGCAACGACTGCCAGGTTGATCTCGAGGAGCATAAGAAGACGAAGTGTATGCCGCGAACTGGTCCTACTGGAATTTGGGGTGAATCTTTGAACTAGGTAAGATAAACATCTAGAGGCTCAAAACTGTTAGGTCGTTGCTAATACTGTTTCTTCCTAGATAAGTGCCGGGAAAGTAGCGGAGAGCCTGGGGATGTGCCGGATATGGAGTGGAGGAGACTGAGACTGGGGATCGAGAGACATTGGATATGGGTACAATTGCTCGTTTTGGTACCTCGTAAATAGTAATCAATTGCAAATATCAACGTTTTGCCCGCCCAAACTCCGAAGCCCGTACGCGAGATCAATCATCGTCTTCGTCTGATCCATAATCGACCAAGCCTAGAGCTGGCTTTGCCGATGCTGGAGGCTTCTTTACAACCGTAGGACTTGTCGAGCTTGCACCGGACGCCTTTTCCGGCTTTGCTTGAGTCGTAGTTTCCGCCACTGATGGCTTCTTGGCTGCTGGACTGGCGCCAGTAGAGGAAGGAACATTCGGCTTGGGTTTCTCATCATTGGCCGTAGAAGACCTCCGAATCTTGACCCCCTTGAGCACTTCCTTCTCCTTTGTCCGCTTTCGCTTCCTTCCCCAGCTACCCAGTTCTCCTCCTCGACAGTAGGCGCGCCCTCCTCCGCAGCTGCCGCGCCATCACTCCCCCTCCGCGCCTTCTTATCAGCCTCCTCCTGCTGCTGCCGAAACAGCGCCAGGCCCTCCGCAGTTTCCTTCTTCACCCTATATTCCTCGGCGCGCGTGCTCTCCATTACCGAGTCCAGGAACTCCACTTCATCTTCGTCGAGCGCTCGGAATTGGTTCTTCAATCGATTTGCTTCTTCGAATGCATCTTGTTTGGCAGCTAGTTATTCCAACCTACGTGATCAGCCAAGAACAAGAGCAAAAACACCTTACTTGGAACACGGGATATACCTTTATTTGCTTCTAAGGTCTCGAATAAGCTCCTGCCGTCTGTTTGTCGCGCTGCTTCGGCCTTTCGTACAGCGTTGGCATCGAGTTCTTTTTGCGCAGCTAGCCATTCGTCGCTCCGCTCGATGGGAGCATCTGCGGTACCGCCTGATACGAAGCCAGACGACATAATTATTGTTCCAGGATGTACTGGGGATTCGGCCGATCAGGGGAACGAAGGAGTTCCCGCAGCACGTGATCTTATATTATATTACCCGGGGTTGAGGAAGGTTATCCGAACCTCTTCAAAAGTATTTTTCTTTATATTAAACTTCACGAAAATTTTGACAAGTAAACTTATCATGTTCTCTGGGAAACTATGAGCTAGATCACTCATGTTTTTTTTGTAATAAGTGTTTCTCTTTAATTGGGAGAAAAAGCTGGTAGGTTATATATATCTCCGGCTAAATTCGGATATACTTATAGACTTCAAAATTTCATCCATAAAAGCTTTCCATTGAGTTCCGTAAGGGCTAGTTGCCGTTAAAGGAAGTTCAAATCCACCTTTTGAGGAAATACGAGATGCCCTAGCGGCGATTGAAGGCACGTCAACGGTTTGAGGAGGAGCGCCCCTCTCCGCTGATAGGTGCGCATGGACAAGTGTCCCCATGCTCCAACCCCACCTACCCCTCCATCATTGTTGGAGGCGACACAAGGTACCTTCGTACAGGGCTTCGGTCAATCTAGAAGGGTGGGATGCGTCCCAAAATTGCTGAATCGAGCATTAGTTCGGCTCCAAGATCTGGGATTGGTGCTGCAAAAGCCTTTGGCGTCATTCCCACGGGCAATTTTTTTGTTGTGGCAGCTTCAAGACAGGTATAAGTAGCAGGCGCGTCCTAGACTCACGCTTTCATACTCTTGCGAATTCCTCCATTTAAAACTCCATACACAACATTCTACCTTCAACAAAATGGCGTCTACCAACGTTACCTCGTAAGTTCACCCCGCGCTCTCCTTTACACCCCATTCATGTCCAAGCAGAAGCCTGCGGAGACTGGCCAGCGTCACTTCTCATCTCTCACCTATGCGTCCATTCAGCTCACAAGTCCACCTCAATAGAAAGACTTACACCCTCAACACTGGGGCCAAGATTCCAGCCATTGGTCTTGGAACCTGGCAATCAAAGCCCGGAGAAGTAGAGAAGGCTGTCGAGTACGCGCTCCGAAAAGGCTACCGTCACATCGACACTGCGGTATGTTGAATTTGCCACATCTGAGGGACAAAAGCTGATTACAAAAGCTTGCATACGGCAACGAGGCCGAAGTTGGACTCGGAATCAAGAACTCTGGCGTTCCTCGCGAGGAGATCTGGATCACTACCAAGCTCGACAACCCATGGCACAAGCGCGTTCAGGAGGGAATTGACTCCTCCCTGAAATCCCTGGGCGTTGACTACGTTGATCTATACCTCATGCACTGGCCCTGCTCTACTGACCCCACCGACTTGAAGAAGCACCTCCCAGACTGGGATTTCATCAAGACCTGGGCCGAGATGCAAAAATTGCCAGCCACCGGCAAAGTAAAGAACATTGGTGTCTCCAACTTCGCTATTAAGAACCTTGAGAAGCTGCTCAACGACCCATCTTGCAAGGTTTGTCTCCCTCTTTCAAGTATAGCGCATGCTGAATGGTTTCTCTAGATCGTCCCAGCAGTAAACCAGATCGAGCTCCATCCCAACAACCCCTCCCCCAAACTCGTCGCCTACAACACCTCCAAGGGCATCCACAGCACTGGCTACTCCTGCCTAGGCTCCACCGACTCGCCCCTCTACAAAGACGAGACTCTGCTGTCCCTCGCTAAGGAGAAGGGCAAGACTCCCCAACAGGTGCTCCTCGCATGGGGTATTCAGAAGGGCTGGTCCGTTATCCCCAAGAGTGTGAACAAGGAGCGTGTCGAGGCGAACTATGAGCTGGATGGCTGGAACTTGACTGATGCCGAGGTGAAGAAGCTTGATGGTCTGAAGGATCGGTTCAAGGTTTGCGGAGATGCGTGGTTGCCAGTCAAGGTCTTCTTTGGAGATGACGAATAGATTAACAGTATGGGGGTTTAGATAGATTGCGGGTTTAGCAGTAAACAGCGAATTTCCCCTTGCAGTCTCCATCTTGCGCTTTGTTAGGTATTCTCTCCCGTGATTCTAAGTCGCCCAATTATGAGCTATAAGGGGGTCTAATAAGACATTGGAATATGTGTGTCCTTTTCTACTGCGTCATATTTCCCAGCCCAAGCAACTCGCATATCTGACTCTCCTACCGACCTCGGAGCTATTCATACGGGTTTCGTTATTATCGCAACGCTCCCTTGGGCTTGAGGTGACGATAAAATATCAAGGATTTCTGAGATCGCGCCCAAACTAACAAGACCGACATAAAAACCAGTCAAAGTAGTTCTGGGCGACATTTCCAAAATTCTCGGTCTCATACCACCACCTTGCCCAATCACTTTCAAAATCTCAAATCAGCTTCGTCTTTTGAGGGGGCGCCAACGCGGATGGAGCGTTGGCGATTCGTCGTACTCTTCGTTGTGTTACGTGAGCAGGAAGAAAGAATCGTGGTACGCTGCCGCTGCTCCTCAAGCAGGAATATGACTTACTTTGATTGAGTTTAACTTTTCATGCCTCAGAGAGCTATACGCATTTCTGTCGAGGGAACGGACGACGGTAGTCTCTACGGCTTCGATAATCTCACCGCCAGCGCCATCAATAGAGAATATGTGACGCGTGCAAGGTTAGAGATGTTCAATCAACTGCTTTATACTCACTTATCCGAAACTCCCTAAACCAAGAATCAGGCTTCCAGGAATCGTAAATCGCAAACCCGCAGATTATATAGTTATATATAGCCATCGCAGAGAAGCGAGATAACGATTTTGAACTCTGGATCCTTGTATCTATGGACGGTTTATGAGGTGTTGTTAAAATATGTGGTTGGCGTTTTCAAAGGAGGCTCGGGAGGTAAGGTATAATGGTCAGGTGCTTGATAATAGCGTTAGCGAAGTTTCATATAAAGGCACCCCTGGCTTTTCCTTTCTGTAGCTGAGAAAAGCAATTGCAAGTCACAATGTGTACTCCGAAGTAAGAGTATAGCTCTATATGGGAAGTAGAGCTCTATATGAGAACAAAACTTCACAAATAAGTATTTTCTTCTCAGACTTCTTTTACCACGGTATGTGATTGTCTCACAAATTCTGAGGCATTGGAACAAGGGTTTAAATAACAGTGAATCAGAACATTTTTTCTCACAGAGAGAGGACAAGTCTAGCTTCAACTTGACTTTAGTTGGTAAAGGTTGAGGGTTATAAAAAAGAAGTGTAACTTCGAGAAGGAATTGCGCATATCAAACTTAAAATTCTAAATATTAAAGCAATCATATAAATATTCATATTTCATAGAAATATGTAAATGTATGAGTGGTTGTGACCCCCAGGCTTTACTCGAGTACCCCGCGTTTGCCAAGCCCCGCACAGTACGTACGTACACCTCGAAACAAGCTTTCAGCTTCCTTCTCAGCTTGAGTATGGCATGTATTGGATCTTCACTGACCTCAATCCGATACAATGGCTGCACCGCCGTTAACTGTTCGCAATGTCACCGCCAATCCGCTTGAATTGAAGCTCATAGAGCGCTTCGAAGCGGCTCAAACATCTCCCAACCATGGCGGGGCCATTGCTGGCATCACTCGAACCTTCAGCGGGCTCATGAGCAATATCACATCCCCATCCGCACCCCAGCTTGCCGCCAAATCGGAAAGCTTCACGAATCAAGATGTTTCCGTATCAATTGGCCCCTTCGAATCCAAAACCACAGACATCCAACGCAGCGCCAAAGAAGTCCTCCGCCTAACCTTCGAGGTCGAGGGCCAGCGATACAGAATCGACACCCCAAGCCCCTCCCAACGCTCCACAGTCCTCACGCCCCTCTCCCCCAACCCCCTCTACGAATTCACAGGCGTCTATCTCCCAAACTCCTCGCACCTCGCGCTCTACAACTCCGCGAACCTCGAGTCCTGGATGAGCAAGCACTGCAACAAAACGCCGCTCTCAGCCCTTAGTATCCCGGGCACGCACAACTCCCCCACACACCACACCGCTCTACCCTCTGTGCGCTGCCAGGCCGTCGGCGTTAAGGAGCAGCTCAATAATGGCGTGCGCTTTCTTGATATACGCGTCCAGCCCGAGAGCCCTGATGACCCCTCGAAAGACGGCCTGATTCTCGTACACAGCGCATTCCCCATCTCGCTCACGGGCTCGAAATACTTCCGACATCTCATCGACATCGTCTTCGCGTTCCTGGACACAAATCCCACTGAGACGATAATCATATCGCTGAAGCGGGAGGGCGTGGGGAAAGCTACGGATCAGCAGCTCAGCAAGATATTGAGGACTCATTACGTGAACGACGAGAATAGATGGTTCACCAAGAACCGGATCCCCACACTGGGCGAAACACGCAGCAAAGTCGTCCTACTCCGTCGTTTCTGCCTCGATGATTCCCTGAAAGGCGAGCATAACGGGACGGGCTGGGCTATAGACGGCGAGTCCTGGCCCGACAACTGCGCCGATGGGACGTGTTCGAGCGGGGAGATCCGCGTGCAGGATTTCTACGAGGTGGCTGAGAGCGAGAACATCGAGAAGAAGATCACGTTTTCTACGGATCACTTAGAGAAAGCTGCTGAGGGTGTTTGTCCGTTGCCGGGGGATGGGGATGGTGCTGCTGCGGAGGCGGCGAAGCAGCCGTTTTTTATCAATTTTTTGAGTGCGTCGAATTTCTGGAGGGCGAATTGCTGGCCGGATCGTATTGCTGCGAAGGTTAATCCGAGTATTATAGATTTTCTTTGTAGGAGGCATAATGAGCCTAGGAAAATAGAG
>QGMK01001265.1:0-11527 GCA_007825345.1 Lachnellula suecica | reverse complement strand
CTACTACTCTTCTCGCCATGCACAACACTGCCTCCCCCTAAATCTGTGCTCTCCGTAGCTCCACTCAGTGTTGTACCGTTCGGGCCCTTCCGTCTCAGCACCGTACTCTTATAATCATCCCAATCCGTCTCCTTAAAGTAGAACCCGCCATTCTTAGCCCAGAAGAAGAACCAGATACCCGTGCACACAATGCCAACGCCGATGAGGCCGAAGACGCGAAGATGGCTTTGTTGGGGATGCTTTGGAAGGGCGTGACGCCGGTGGAGGGGTCGACGAGGGTGGAGCGTGGGAGGAGAGCTGCGGTGCGGGCGGCGAGGAGGGATGGGAGTTTGGATGGTGAGGGCGAGGGGGTACGTTTGAGGAGGGTGGTGAGGTAGGCTTTCAGGCTTGACTCTGGAAGTGGTGCCATGGTGGTTGATTTCTTAGGTGACGTTGGACGTCACTCTTAGATGTGTGCCAATCCAGATAACAAAAGTAAAATTTGGAGTAGCGGCAGTCGTTGGGTTTCTTTATTCGTATTTCATGAAGTGTTGTGGATTATGGAAGATAATGTCCAAATTTTGGAACGAGGGAGTTGTTTTGATGCTATGACGAGGAGGTTGGGCTGTTCCTTGAAATTGTGGAAAATCGAAGGCTGGGGGCAATTGTTTACTTTTAGCGCGACAGCTCGCTTATCGGTTTCCCATCGCAACCGCAGAAAGGAGGTAAGCGCACGTGACCCGCCTCCTGAATTATTGAGCGTCTTTATTTTGACAAGCACCATGACCAAACGACAACCTGTTCAATGCATGTTCTCCTTTGGCACCTTCAAGGTTCCCTCCGGATGATTGAGATTCTGATTCACATCGCAAAATAGCCCGGAGGAGCAGGTAATCGCAATTTTGATTTACTATCTAGAGCAGATCCTATTGATCGTGCTGCTAATACGCACCGCATATGCATGTTCCACCCCACTATTCACCTCCCCAGTCGTCTCTTTAATTCAAAAGCCCCAGTCCACAGTATGTGTCCGCACATCAAATGTACAGGTCTATCCGCCCTCCTACGCCGTCCATGCAAAAATAACATGAATCGCAAAGAACAGCAGATAGAGTACATGCCATTGCTAGCAACAGTGCATGATCTTATTCCATGAACCCAAAATCCCAATTTGCCCAAAATCTCGCGGTAAAAGTGGTATCCTTCAAAAATCATAAATCATACAGGTCATACAATCATATCGAAACAACAGGTTTGAACGCTCGCCAGAAAAGTCAAAGCTCTCAAGTGCTTTTAGGGGTATAATGAACTTCTTCCTCTTCCTTCGACTTTTGAGAAAAAGGGAGAAAGCGAAAAACCGCCCGTGTATGCACAAAGAAAGGAGAATTGAAGGAAAGAAAGGGGTGATCCTGCCCCAAGATCATGACGCTAAATTCAGAATACGTGTATCGCTTTAAATGAAATGAAAGTTTTGTTCAGAACCAGCCAGTATCTCGACTCTCCCGACTCTGCTCGTAATATTGCTTTGGCTGAGAACGAGTATAAGAAGGCCTCGAACTCATCCTCGACTTTCCTGATGTACGTGTATCGCGGCTGCGGCGGTCTTCGATTCGTTCCGGACCACCGTACTCGGACGACTGCTCGCTGCCATTGCGAAGGGCTTTTTGCTGCTGTTTGATTTCGATTTCTCCTCCATCTGGACAATCAATTTGAGCGCCACCAACCATCACTCGAGCGGTGCCGGTGACTTTAATGGTCACATTTTCGCCCTCCCCGCTGCCGCTTCTCGTAGTCCGAGTCGTAGCTGACTTTCTCCAATCGCTTTCGTCTCTGCTGGCGCTGCTCTTCGTACTTCTGCTGCTGCCCCCCGCCTGTCTTCGTTGTTGTCTTTTTAAAACTTCTGCCGTCAAAGGTACGGTTTCACCAACGTCTTGTTGATACGTGGAAGCCTGGCGAATCTTGTCCTCGTAAGCACTGGATCCTGTGGATGCAGATTGTGCGGACTGGCCATAGTAACTCTGCCGGCGGCGACCATTGTTCGCAGTTTCAAGGTGAACTCGCTCTGGACCATCCCCAAGGTCGTATGATACTGAATTACGATGAGAGCTGGGACGCCGAGGTCGCGAATCATCACGTATAAGGGTTCTCCCTTCATGATAAGGGTCAATTGGTTCAGTCGGATAATCCGTAAGAGGCCGCCGTAGGATAGGCCGGGGAGGTGGTGGCATGGCTTGATAGTCCGCCTCGTTCTTGCTCAGCCTCTGTCCGACTCTCGACGGAACACGTATGCTTTCCCTCTTCCTGGCCACACCGTCGGAGGCCGATGTATAACCATCATCGTGGTAACCTGCGCTATAGGCATCGGCGAGCTCCTGTTGATGTGCATCGTACATGCCGATGCCAGACGAAGGGCGAGCTGGAGTGCCAAATCTCGAGGACAGTGGACGAGCAGACATAGGTCGCTCGGGCGCCGACATTGCTTGCGACCCAAAGTAGTCCGATGTTGGGGGCGCCGGTGTGGCTGCATATCGAATATAGCCAGGAGAGGGAGGCGGGTACGACGGTGTGATAATTGGTTGATGAGCTGGTTGGTAATTGGCCCAGGCCGATGATGAGAGCGGAGGTCCATACCCGCCACCAGCTCCATACGCTGCGTGATAACTCACAGGCCTAGGGGGGTATGTCTGCGCTGTCACGGCTCGCGGTCGCATAGGAATAGGTTGTGTCATATGAGAGGGTTGCGACACAATTGTAGGTGGTGTTGGTCGAGTCGCAGACGCTGGAGTCTGCTGGCCGAAATGAGTTGGGTCATCTCTCTTCGAAGTGCGCCCGATTTGTAACTTGGGAAAGCTCTGATTTTTGTGCGCCGAGGGAGGTCGTTCTTTGCGCGGCGAGTGTGTGCTACTTGAGGAAGACTTCCGACGCTCTTCCTTCACTGCGGTGACCACCTCCTGTTTCCGCGCACCCGATCCAGTCACTGCTCGTTCTGCAGCCTGTTGGGGGTCGGCATCGTGCCTTCTTGGTTTGTCTGACCGAGCACTCTCACGCTGCGACACCTGCGGTCTTTCCTTCGTGCTTTTTTTGGCGCTTCGCCTACTGCCTGGAACCCGTTTCCCGGAATCGTCAACGTCAACGACGTAGGCCGGTCGAGGGCCCTTCTCTGAAGATCCCATAGTTCGGAGGTGCCGGGGCGACAATCTGGAGATGCTTGGATAGTCGATAGCAAAGTGCGATGCCAGTTCGCAACGGCGACGGCGGGGTCGAGGGAGTATTTATGTGATGCCTGGTTGCTGTGGTGTCGAGGTGAGGCGTGGTGGGATGGAAGGGAGGGATGGGCCGAGAAATTTAAAAAAGATGGGGAGCTCGACTTTACTACTGAAGCGAGCGCGGGAGTGAAGATCGCTCCTTTATCGATAGGCCTTAGTACCAGCCGGGGTATTTTCTCGCCTGAGAGTTGCAACTCGCAAAGCTCGCAAGAGTTTGGGCGTGGTTGGCAGTTCCGAGCAAAACACGAGCGCCGAGCTGATGGGGATTAGAGGAAGGGCGATGTTTCGTTTTGAGCCGCTGTTCAGAGGCTGCAATCGGGATGCTCCTGGTTCCTGGAAGAAGGAAAAGGGGGCCCACAGTGAGTTGGGTGCGGTCCTGCCTCGGGAGGTAGTGTGAGAAATTCGCCGCAGAAAAAAAACTGCTCGCTTTGGGCTATTGCTGTGTTGTCCCTTCAGCCTAATTGTCGTACGGCGGCATTGGGTAGCAATCCCTTATGAAGAGAGTGGGGAGTAAAAGGCGCCGCGAGGTCGCATGTTTATGACTCTTTGGAGTCTTGAGTGAGGTGTTGACGATGGAAGTAAACAGGCAGGAGAGTTGGAACTGGGACAGGATGGGATGGATGGACGGGGAAGAAGCAAGCGTTAGGTGTAAGAAGGTTAAACACAATAGAGCTGCGCCGCCCTGGAGGTATGGCATACGGCATACATGCCAGCCATGCTGTAGTCACACTGACGACTGACCACCAAAGCCGTTGCTGTTTTGCTCGCGGCTCCCTCACGGCTGGACCTGATTGGAATGCTGCGGATGCAGAGCCAACAACGCTGCCAGTCCCGTAGTCTCGTAGGCGACGACGACTG
Source organism: Lachnellula suecica (assembly GCA_007825345.1). Lineage (NCBI taxonomy): Eukaryota > Fungi > Ascomycota > Leotiomycetes > Helotiales > Lachnaceae > Lachnellula > Lachnellula suecica. Next base: position 7,424 of record QGMK01001265.1, on the reverse strand, counting down.
GGCGATACGATGCGATGCACCACGCCCGAACATGTATCTATCGCTGCACCTCTTTCATGCCCAGATGGATGAATGACTCCTCCACCTCCTCATCCATCCCGTTAAGCGGGGAGCCAATATCACTCCCCCAATCTGGAGGCGTGAAGAGGAGCCACAACTCGAGGATCCCTTTGACCCAGTCGACGGCAGCGCCAGCCTCTACGCTTTTATGCATGGCAAGATGCCATCCAATCAATGCTACCTACCGGTCGCTGGATCCTGACAGATCTTGACCTCTGCCACTCGTCGTGGCTGCTGCTGTGCTTGCTCGCTGCTTACTCCAACCAACTTTTATACCTCCCTATCCTCCGATATAGCAGTTCCTATCGGCGTGAGATGTGTATTCTCCGTGTTTCAGGCATCACTACAACAAGTATGGGGTGCCGCAAACATATTTCAGAACTGTCTGGTCGCCTCCAATCCATTGGAAAGCGGAGGGACACGGATCTGGTCCAACTGCCCAGCGCATGAGGAGCAATGCAAGTCATCGACAACCAGGCCACTGGCAACGCTACAGATCATCTGAGGCGGCGATGTCCCCAACCTGGAACCCAGTATCAGAAATCTGGAGATCTGGCGGTTGATGAAGAAAAGTCTCATCCTCTTTCCCGGGTTATTGTGTTCGGGACTTAGCTCTAGTCAGATGAACTCAACCGAAGGATTCAGAAGGTTCAGCCAGTGATGTCGTCGCCGGCACCATCCACATTTATGCATTATATGCAGGTAATAAAAATGTGCAGAATTATTTACCCTTGGCGTCCCGCTTCGGGCATGCTACTGTGACCGTGAAAGCTACGACCTCTGCCCTCGGTGAAGATAGATATACGTAAAATAATCAAAGAAGAAGCTCGTGAGAGACGTTGGAGGTAACACCCGCTGCTGTCTCACCCTGACTCGACTTTTTCTTCCGTACTTATTTGGTCGCCTGCGACGGAGGCCTCTCTCCAGGCTTCCCTCGCTGACAAAGGACCCCCCTGTGCTACCTAATGACGAAAGTCCCTATCAAGATCTTATCCTCCGCATTAGTGCATTAGTGCCTCTACAAGGCTGAGATCACAACGCTGGCCTATCTATGGAAGAAAAAGAGGTCTCAGATGACTGCATACGACTTATGTCAACCCGGAAAAGAAAATAGGCAGTTGGCGTGATAGCAGATATGGTTTGAGTAGAGCGCGGTTCAATTGGGAGAAGTGTTGATCCTTCTGATAGGGACGTAGTCACGATGAATGATCGTCTTCCTCCCCACACCCTCACAGCCGCACACCGCTTTTTGAACTCCAAGACTCATCCTCGCAAATACGAAGACTCCACAGAACCACAACGCCACAGAAGCAGACGTGATTGCAATTCCGTATCGCCGGGCACGTCTAGGCTTCGAGACTCAGATATTCGATGCAATCGGCCAGGCAATCATCAGGTCATAGTCTCTGTGATAGTTTAGCGGTAAGAATCAAAATCTCCCGTCTCTAGCTTCTCCACGAAAGTAACTTCAAACACTCTTTCGATGTTGTAGTTTCCGTCCAATTCTTGCTCATTCTTTTGCGCGTGCCCCTCCTCAATTGCGCCACCCGCGTAGACCCAAGGTTCTTGACCCGGCGAATTTGCAACCTATCTGGTGCATCCCTGAGGGCAGCTGCGATTGCATCAAGCCGACCTAGAATGGCTTCGTACATGATCGAAGGTGTGGGGCCGGAACATTTTGGGGGCGCTTCAAGCCGCACCTTGAACCCACGTGATGGAGAACAAAGGGTTTGCTCCTCAAGATTATTTTTGGTATGAATATCTCGGAGAATCAGAGGTCTTTATATCTCTATCACCAAAGGCACTGCCCATTTGCCGAGCTTCGTTGACCGGCGAGCTTTTTACAATGGCTCACGTAACTTTATTCTGACGTGAGATTATAGATTTCCACGGAATGAACCCCAAAATCAGCCAGCCGCAAGTAGCCTAGTTATACGTTGGAACCGGTAGATAGTTGTGCAGGCTTTGCAGATGTTGTGTATCGTGAAAAACAGCCGGCACTTCAAATTGACCCAGCCCAATTGCAAGTCATTGTGGCCCATAGGTCGTGATAAAGAGGCATACCGAAATGCTGGCGATCTGATGTTGCGCTGTTTCGATTAAACGACCCACCGTAGGTTGAATCTTCTGGTGAACTTAGGAATGTTCTGAGGTTTGGGTCAAGTATAGGGCAATGTCCTCTTGCCGGTCCAGCCCCGTTTCCAAAGTCGATGGCGAAAGTCTCTGGCTTGATATTGCCAATCCGACGCTCGTAAGATTTTTTGACGCTTGCCAGCAACAATTTGAAGACATACAGTACGTCTGGGTTCTTCGGATGCTCGGAGTCTTCAGGCGAGACCTTTGTGGAAGAGAGATGCTGAAATCGATAACAAAGGCAATCGAGATACATTACTAAAGGCACATTTGTTCTTGCTGCGTCGGAGTTCCATCCGCGATTGGCAGCCATGAGGAAAGTAAGCCTCGACAGGATGAGTACAGCCTGAACCATCAAACCCCACTGTACGAATGTGAAGGATAGATAGCTAGACTCCGGCAAAGAGAGAAGACATTCGAAGAATCTCTTCGCAGCATCTAGGCAGTTGGTCAAATGCGACTGAATCACTAGCTCCTTGCTCTGCGGTGAGCGAAGATGTTCGCGGTATGGCTTTCGATGAAACCCAAGTTCATAGCTGTAGATTGACAGGCCCACAAACCGCTCAGAAAGGGCAATGAAAGAACGTGTGGTGCTCAAATCATCAGGTACTGAGCCTCTCCATTCTTGAAGTTCATTGAGGAATATCTGGGCATTCAGTTCGGCATTAAGAGAATCCAGACGTGGGTCGCCCGCGAGTTGCTTGTTGGCGTGCAGGTCCGAGATTCGCTCGTTGAGGCGTTGCAATCTGATGAGTGAGTGAATGTCGCCCTTGCTTTCACTTTCCGCGAGTGATCCCAAATGTATATCCATAAGCTGGCGATATTGAAAGCTGTTGGGTTTCTGAAAGCCGAGCGAAAGGCTGTGAGAAAGAAATTAGCATTTGACTTGGTAAACACAGCAGCTGACTCACGATGAAGAGAGAAAATAGCACCCTAAATATGCTTTCTTGGCGGCTTGGGTGAACATATCATTCTCAATGAGACCTTCCGCACATATCGCGCTAAAGCTGCTGAGGTTCGGATATGCTTGATCCAGCCCTAAGTCGGTTGCAAGACTCACCGCTAGGTTCATATACATGAAGGATTGGTTGTTCTTGGGATTTACTAGCATTGGGTACCTGAGTCTATCGTTTAGCAAAAGCACCCTGGGAGCTTCAAAGGGGAGATTACCATGCGAGATAAACTAGTAGACCCTGAAGGAAATCCAAGCTTTTTTGTCCTTCCACGATAACTTTCAAACTTAAGACCCGACGAAACTCATTGTTCATTTGGGTGAACAGCTGAGCATCTTTAATCGATGCACATGTAAGAACGGCCAACAAGAGAAATGGAGATGACTTTGATAATGATGGTACAGTGGCATCTATTGGAATGTCGACAAAGGGAAAGAATGGCGCCTTGAGACGGAAGATCGAGAGAAGTTCTTGACTATCGCTGAGACTAATCTTCCGCTGCTCTATAAGTAAAGGGCCTGTTTGAAGCTGGTCAGAACTATTCTGTGACCCCCTTGATTCTGAAGGGCCATCTTCCCCGAAGAATTCTTTGTGGCGCCGGTGGAGAGCCAAAATATCCTTTCGTGTATCTGGAGATGATACAGGAGGAAGATTGATTGAAAACTCCGAATCATCAAAAATGGGTGAGTGATTCTTATTTGGAAGTGTGGAGGAGCGCCTGAAATGCAAGTCAACACAGAGTATACGACTAGAGTGACACAGCTTACATATTGCGGCTCCGCATCGGACGAGCCTTCGCACGAACAACGCAGTCATTACCGCCCTGTTCACACCTATGGCATGTATCTTGTTGATTCCGAAAAATGCACCGACTTTTGCTGGCCCTGCACGCCTCGCATGCACGAGCGTTTCTCAATTTCGGCACCGTACCATTTTCCATCATTTTGCGACGCTGTACAGAAACTCCAAATCGAATTTTGACACGTCGGTTTCTGGAAGCATGCTGGTGTATTGGACGTGCGGATATTCATATACGTGGTCTCGGGGAAAATCTCACCGGATCTACCGCATCGACGGATGTACGGATCTACGTAGCACGCTCCTATTGGATGATGCGCTCGCCACGGCCAATGAGAGCCAATGCATTTCAACTCTGAAAATGGGACTGACGCCGGGTACTTGCATCAAATATTTGAATTACATAGCAAAATCATTTGTCTAGCAGCAAGGATCCCCAACCGAGAAGTAAATTCAAGTCTTCAACAACTCGAAATCTGCAGCGCAAGCTCGGTGATCTGAGAGATAAACTCCATCATCGAATCGGTTTGCCAAAACAGCGTAAGTTTTGTACTTGAGATGATCACTTTTCCTTGAAAAGATGAAATCGATCCGACTCGGATCATTGTCTACATGACCAAATGAGGTAAATGTCATCTCATTACCATATCTTCTTCGCACGGATATCTTCACGCCGACATCTTCCATGGCTGAATTGGGGCCTGTCATGACTTGGTAGGCTCCATCATCGGGCGGGCTATTGAAATCACCAGCAAGTAAGACAGCTGAGGGGTCTACCGTCTTCGTCTCAGACTCAACGACGTTAAGGATAATCTTGGCACTTTCCTCCCTGGAACGAACGCCTTTGTTGTCCAAATGTGTGTTCATAACGAGAACCTGCTTTCCGGTCTTTGCATGCTGGAAGACCCCAACTGTAACAATCCTAGGGTTTCCCGCGTCCCAACCTTTCGAGGGTTTTGATGGTGTCTCGCTGAGCCAGACGGTTCTCCATCTTTTGACGGCCCAGATAGAAGTGCGATAGAATATAGGTGAGTATTCGCCTGCGTGCTTGCCATCGTCTCGACCAACTCCAATATAGCCCCACTCGTTTCCAGGAGCAGATTCATTCAAGGAGAATAAGACGTCAACGAGCTGGGTGTGAAGCACTTCTTGCAGACAGATAAATGTCTCGGGGATACTCGTAGAATTAAAGATAAGTTCAGAACAGAGCCTTGGACTTCGGATGGGCCATCGTTCCTCGCCTTCGAATGGGCTTTCGGTGGCGTACCGAATATTGTGTGTTATGACTCGAATATCCAAGCAAGAATCGTGTGAGTTGAAGTGCATGTCCTCAACGGTGTTCTTTGCGCCTTCGCCCTCTAAGGGTTTGGAGCCGGGTTTGGAGGGTTGTTTTCGGGTCATGACGCGTGACGTGAAGCTCTCGCGACGCGACGGGGTGCAGTGAAAAGAGCTTGAACTTTCTGCCAAGCAAAAGATGATGATGGTTACGAAGACCTTTTCGGAAGGTGTCGAGTTCTTCAGCCAGGAAAACAGTTATATAATGGCGGTGTCAGAAGATGGAGACTGCTTAAAAGCAGCCTAAGGAGAAGACCAAAATAGTGCTCACGTGATTTACCAGCCACTTCAAAATTTCATCTAAAAATTTCTCCCTTCTCATCTATCTTCCTTTCACAGCACATAATTTTCTTCTGAGTCGTTGAGACAAATGCCTAGCCAGTGTTTTCATTCCATTCCATGACTCCCAGCTGCCTTGTGAAGCCATTCAAGAGATGTCAAGTGACCTGCGCGTTGTCCGAGGTCGAGTACGGCGACAGACTAGTTAAAAGAAAGTGCCTTATTAGGAAGTCATGTTTTATATTGTTGTCTTCCTGATGTCGCTTTCTTGGCTGCCTTAGCTCTCCACTTTGACTGATTGCACGCGTGGAAAGTCCGATAAATAAGGTTCCCAATCTCTTGGAAGATCGCACTCTATTTGTTGGATCCCTAATAATTATGGGAGATGCTTGAACTGAAATGACGTTTGATAAAAGTATATAGAGCAGACCAAGTACATTCAAGTGTCTTCGAATTTCAATCCCGCGCTTCTCACCTGAAACATCTTCTTCACAAAAATGGCGTTTTATACTTTGTTATTGTCTCTTGCGACTTTCATCATCTCACCATGTTGGGCCGCTCAGCCAGACTCTAGAACACTTTTCCAAGTAGAAGCCGGGGTCGAGCTCGAGAATATTGCAGTTCGTGCAGATGGCCAGATTCTAGCCACCGGGGTTGGTCGCCCAATTGTTTACCAATTCAATCCAGCTTCTGATACGTCCCCCACGGAACTTGCTTCATTTCCAGGTGTCAACTCTCTTTTTGGCATTAGGGAGATCTCCCCCGACGTTTTTGCGATTGTGGCCGGTAACTATTCGAGGATACCACCAGCATCCGGCCAGGATCGGGCTTCATTTTCCGTTTGGTGTCTGAATCTCCAGTCGTCCGAGCCCGCCATTTCCAAATTAACCAATGCCCCGACTTCCGGGTTTCTGAATGGCATGGCTGTCATTCCGTCAAACAAAGAAGAGGCGAATGCGACTGTTTTGATAAGTGATACTGGACTGGGTCGAATCCTCCATCTCGATCCAACATCACTGCAAAATGCTATCGTTCTGCAAGATACCACCGTGAACACAACTATGTCCGCGGGAGTCAACGGTATGCGATTCAACATCGAGGACCAGAGTCTATACTATACCAACACTATTCGCGCCGTGTTCTGCAAAGTCGCACTCTCTATCGGATACTCAGATTCGGGAGACTTGCCTTCAGTGACGGCTGCAGGCCCCTTCACGACCATCGCTTCCGGAATCGCAGGCGATGATTTTGCAGTCCAAGCAGACGGCACAGCTTATATCGGAGCGAATCCGGTCAACATCGTATACAAGGTCACACCGGCCGGAAATGTGACTCAATTCCTGGGTGCAATGAACTCTACAGTCGCGAGCGGGGCATCAAGTGCGGCTTTTGGAAGGACAATTCTGGATGCAGACATGCTTTATATTTCTACTAATGGTCTTCCGCCGCTGGGTAGAAATGTTACTTCAGAGGGCGGGAAAATAATTGCTGTCTCAACACGGGAACAAGGGCTGGTGGGACTTGCGGATTGAAATATATCGGCGTGCTTAAGTTCTCCGTCTGGACTTAGTTTAGGAGAAAGTGACTTCATTACATTGAATTCTTTTCCGCCGTTCAAATTAGACCAAGATTAGAGCTTTTAAAAAAAAAAAAATATATGAATTTTAGGTCACTAAGTGAGTATCACTCTGAGCCAAAGAGGTTAAATTCATGGAATTTGAACAGTTTTTTCTAATTAAGGTCTATCAACACCCAACCCAGTCTAGCGCTCCTGCTCAACCCCTTCCCAACAAAATTATATATCTCTTTCTCAGCGAAGTGTCCGCCTAGCCTCATCGTTGTAGGGTGCCTCACCCTTACCAAATT